>CAUYQV010132355.1:0-32368 GCA_963574575.1 Galagoides demidoff
GAATCAGAACGTTTTAAAACAATAACTGAGAAAATGACATGAAGGCTGTGTTGATCAGTTTGATGGAAGTATTTCGGATTGCATGTGAAAACCCCACACTGTACCCCAGAAGTGCATTAATGTACATAGTTACCATTCAAAGAAAAAAAAAGAGTTGGTCTATATTAATAGGAGAACAATGAATTTGGAGGCATTTTTCTGGGAGAGAACCAGAGGACTTGAAGCCATCTCCAGATGCTTCACCGTATCTGAATGACCTGATAAGATTCCGCATCTCTATAGGCTGGATAGAGGATCAGAAAGAACATACGCTGTGGGAGAGATGAAACCCTGGTGGTGGGTGGTCCAGAGGGACAAAACTGGGCAGGGGACCAAAAACAAAGTGTGGATGAAGAAAGCCACCTAACACCCACCGGAGATGAAACCTGAAGAGACAGATGCAAAATTCAATGACAAAAGTAAAGCTCTTTTAAAAAAAAATCAATTTCCAGGTTTTATGTGTATTTGTTATCATCTAATAGTGACTTGTTGTAATGGAATTGTCCTATGCTTCTCTGTCCTTGGAACCGAAATGCATAACTAAGAGGTGGCAAATTTCTTTGTTTATTGAATGAATAAGTGAAATTCAATGTGGCCTTTTCATACAGCACAGGAAAGAAGTGTCAAAAGAAAGACTTGAAAGTCTTTGTGAAGTGAGCGGAGGCCTGAAGTTGAAATAAGCATCTTGGGAGAAATGGGAAGGATAGTGGATAAAAAAATATTCCTTTGTAAAACTTGGAGGGAACTAACTTGGAGACCTAGAAAAACATGATAGTGGATAACTGACCTATTTGGTAAGTGCCTAAAACATACGATGAAAATGGAAGTCAAAAAAGACTTACAGAGGAGTGATGTAACCAACATTAAAGGTGGTGAAGACAAAACAGATGATAATAAGAGACATAACATAGGAAAAAATAGTAACTACATCCTCAAGACTGCTGTCAGTACAGATTTGGGGTCCACGAGGAGTAAGATTTGAGGAAGAAACTAGTTGCAGGTAAATGAACGCAAGTATCTTTACCTTTCCTGGACACTAACTAACATCGTACAGCTGATAACACACCATCTGCTTTGCTTTGCACAGTTAGCTTAAGACAAATTGTTGCTGCTCTTTAACATACACTTATTTTCACGGTACCTACAAATGAGTCTTTAATGAATTGCTTCAGAATGTTTCCAGACACAAAGTCATGCTAGCTGGTCTCTCCTTGTTTTCCAAATTAAAAAAAAAAAAAAGGAAAATACAGAAGATATTTAAGAAACTCCCTTCTAAAATGGAGAATACACAGCCATAACAAATCTGGAGCTAACCATGAGAGGAAAATGATCTTTCAGGTCTCCAGTAATATAATTCTTGTAAAGAACACTATTGGTGGATTATGATGGAACTATTCTGCGTCACGTGGTAGAGCTCCATCTGCTGTCTTTTAGCAAACATCCAGATGGATTCCATTTCTAGTCTCCAGAAAGATGAGGCCCATCAATATGAAAAGCTGTGTCTCTGATCATCCATCACAATCAGCCAAGGAGAATCACAAATTTTTTGGTGTCTGCCCTTCTTTCCTGTCAAGAGACCAATGGTTTTATTTTTAACCGTGAAATCTGTCTGTGAATCTATGAGCAATAACAATGCCAGTGATCTGTTTTTCCTTGGGTTTGTTTCTTATGGTGGTAGGGAAGCCTACCTTGAAAATGTCCCTCCTCCATTATTGTCTTAAGTCATTTACACTCTACACTTAGTAATGTTAACTAGTTTGAGGAAAATATTTCAAATGGTATATAAAACCAGCACACTGTACCCCATGATTGCATTAATGTACACAGCTATGATAGAATAATAATAATAATAATAATAAGTCCCTCCTATTCTCTTTCAAAACTCTTTCATTCCATTTTGGGAAGGATCATTCATACTTCCAGTCATTATAAGACTTAAAAATTCTTACGATATTATTATGACTTGATAAGCATCTCGGATTCAGGAGTCAACTAAATGGCATAATTGGAATACCACACTGAATCAGAAATGAGACCTAAAAGAACAAATTCATATTTGAAAATGTTTCCCTGCATGCTCGTAATCCTTGTTTATGTACTTTCTTGTTCACATGGGATAAAATTGCATGACCACCTCTATAACATGGGTAGTATCAAAAAGAAAGAGCTCCTCTTAAGATTCTAACAACTTACACACATTCACAGACATATACACCACACCACACTAATACACAATTCTGACCGAAGTCTGAGTTCAGCAGGAGTCTAAAGAAAACAAGTCTTCTTCCCCCATCCTGTTATCAAGCTAAAAGTTTCTGTCAGCATTTTTTTTTAATTTGAGATTTATGTTCTTGGACTCATACGGAAGAGAGTGACAGGTGTCTCCCACCTTTCCCCCCACTCCTTCTGCAGTAGTGAAGCTTCCATTTTAGTTGGACATGTGGCCACTTGGAATAAAAATCCTTTTTCTGTCTCTCCCTTGCAGAGAGGTCTGGTCATGTGACTAAGTTTTCAGCAATGGGATATAGGCAGAGGTAGGGTGTGCAGCTTCTGAGAAGCTGGGGTTAACATCCAATTATCCAGTGTCATAAACAGTGTATAATTTGTCTCTTCTTCCCCCCCCACCCCCCACTTCCTCTCTGCAGTCAAGAGAACGTGGCTTGGCTGGAACTCCAGCACCATTGTGAGCATAAGATGATTCTGAGAACAGAAGCGGTGCCTGACGGGGCAGCCAGAGAGCAGGAGCTTGGGGCTCTTACACCATGGAGCACCATTTTAGCCCTGGGTTCACACCCTGTCAAACTTTTGAAAGTGAAAGCAAAATAAATTTCTATTTTTATAGCCTTATTATTATTATTTGGGGGGTTCTCTATTACTCATAGTCTATTATATCTTTTTTTTAAATAGATAGTGTGCCAATAATAAAAGATGGTTTTATCAGATGCCATTTCCAACTAAGATCCAAATGGTGATACATTTGCAATGGAAAGTTTTCAGAGCACTAACTCTTTCAGTGTTAACCATCAGGCAATCAAGATCCTTTTACAGGAAGAAAAAGCCAAAAGAAATGAAGTTTTATATGTGTTATTTTATGCTTAAAGATTTTTTTCTTTTTCAAGTTACTCCTCAGCATTTCATCTCATGAAACTGAACTTACATAACTCAGCACCCAAAAATCTGACTTCCAACTACAAGCACCTGTGATTTTTTTTTTTTTTAATCTGGCAAAAGAACTGCTTTTCCTTAAGAGTGGGGCAGGCAAGTTGTGCTGGGAGAGTAATCTGCACCTCCTAACTCAGAAACATTGAACTAACAACTAAAAGGAGACTATATTTAAATATCCCAGTTAGTTCACTCCCTCAGGTGGGTTAACTTGAAGGCATTTGCTCTCCCCTGGGTCCCAGGGTTCCCCACTGGGGCTAACATCCAATTATCCAGTGTCGTAAACAGTGTATAATTTTCCTTTGGCTGGCCATCTCCCTTCCCTTGCTCCATTTCCTTGTTCCTCTGCCCTTGTTTCCTGGGTACACATCTGACACAAACTATCCAACATGAAACTTTACCTGAGGCTCTGCTTTGGGGAGCTCCAAAACCAAGGCCGAATATTTACATATTACACATGTGTCAGTAAAACCATTTGTAGCCAGGAGACTAATATCAATGAAGACATGGTGTGGTTGCAAATGAGACGGAGAGTAGCTTTGCTTCATTCTTTTCCTTTTGGTCCTCAGTGGTAGAACAGAGCAGGTCTTGACCACACCCCTAACACAAAACTTACTGGAATTTAATTGCATAGATGACTTTAACTCCATGTTAAAAGTTTCTCATAACAACTTTGTCATCAACTTATTTTTTAGGATAGTTTTAGGTCCGTGGAATATTGAGCAGAACATAGGGAGATTTCCCTTATATCCCCTTCTCCCGCATCTGCATAATCTCCCCTTTCATCAACATCCCTTGCCAGAGTGCTTCATTGATTGCAGCTAATAAGCCTGCATGGAGCCATCATCATCACCCACAGTCTACCGTTTACATTAGGGTTTACCCCCGGCGTTGCACATTCCATGGATTTGGACAAATCTGTCAGGCCAAGCATTATGGTATCATTCAGAGTAGTTTCAAATGTGTGTTTCCAATTTTATTTTATTTATTTATTTATTTATTTTGAGACGGAGCCTCAAGCTGTCCCCCTGGGTAGAGTGCCATGGCATCACAGCTCATAGCAACCTCCAACTCCAGGGCTCAAGAGAGTCTCCTGCCTCCGCCTCCCAAGTAGCTGGGACCACAGGCGCCCGCCACAATGCCTGGACATTTTTTTTTTTGGTTGCAGCCATCATTGTTGTTTGGTAGGCCCAGGCTGGAGATTCGAACCCGCCACCTTAGGTGTACGTGGCTGGCGCCTTAGCTGATTGAGCCACAGGCGCGGAGCCATGTTTCCAATTTTAAAATTGAGCATTAAAATATATATTTAATAAGGCTAGGCACTATGGCTCACCCTGTAATCCTAGCACTCTGGGAGGCTGAGGCCAGTGGATTGCTTGAGCTCAGGAGTTGAAGATCAGCCTGAGCAAGAGTGAGAACCCATCTCTAAAAATAGCCAGGAGTTGTGGTGGCACCTATAGTCCCTGCTACTTAGGAGGCTGAAGCTAGAGGATCACCTGAACCTAAGAGTTTGAGGGTGTGTGAGCTATGACACCATGGTACTCTACCTAGAGAGACAAAGTGAGACCTGGTCTCAAAAATATATATATATATGTGCGTGTGTGTGTTCAATAAAATATCCATACAAACAAGTTTTGGTTCCGTTTTACTACTTATTAATTATACAATTTTAAACAAGTCCTTTAGCTTTAAGCTTTTTGATCTGTGCAGTAAAAGGGGGCAATGGTTTCAGTGATATAGTAGTGTCTGGGGGTTTTCCAGCAGTAGAGACTTACATTTTAATACATTACTGCTTCAGTACCATTGAATAACCTGATGAAAGCTTTGTGCATCTGCTATGACTAAGGCACGAGGCTGACTGATGCAGGAAAATGAAAAGCTGGAAAACATCGTTTTGGTTTGTGAGTTCAGTTTGGTGAACGAGGCACCCCGAAACCACAACTTATAGCAAGGGAATAAGGTCGGTGGAGACTGGAGAATTGACAAAGACCCGTGGCTCAGGTAGCACCTGAAAGGAATCTTCATAAACCAATAGGATTTTAATAGGAAAGAGAAGTGTAAGTTAATGTCAGGGAAACATTTAAGCAAAAGCTTCTAGCCTGAAAACGCTCAGTTAAATAGGAAACGGTCTGGTCTTGCTGGCCTGGGGATTAAGAACCACTTATGGAGAAATGAGGCAGAAAAAGAAGATTGGTATTAAAGCATGAAGGGTCTTAACTCCCATGAAAAGGAATATGTAAGCAATGAAGACTTAAGAAGATTTTTAGGATGAGGGAGGAAATAATTAAATCTGGCTTTCAGATTCACATTTACCAAATGTAGCAGATAGCTTTGTCCAGAAGTCAGACTTTGAGACAGAATTTACTGTTTGGGATGTCTATTAAGGAATAGTTATGGTTTGTGCCCTCAAGGACAGCCACTAAGGATGGAAATAAAGGGGGTGGCCAGGGAACTGAAGACAGCCTTTGCCCACCCTCACAGGGCCTAGAAGATAAATCCCTCCCAGAAGAGACATCTGGGTGGCACATCACAGCATCTGCCATATCAAATGTGCACTGTAGAACTCAGGGGTCTTTAGAGTCCTGAGTTTCACTCTGAGTTGGTAGACATGGAATAAAGCTCGTGTTTTAAAAATTAACTTTCCAGATGATTTTGATGACTGTTTTTTTTAGCTATTCATTCAAAACCGTTAAGTAAAGACTTGTGGCCAGGCCTATGCCCCCTGCTGATAGAATCTCTCCCCTGCCTCAAAATATCTTCCTTTGATACAGTAGCTTTATGAGAAAAGCAGAGCAGACATCTGCATTTTAGAGATAAGCACACAAGCTTAGAAAACATAAATGACATGTCCAAGGTCACACAGCTGCCAAATATTGCTCAGGTCAAACACGCCCATTCCTGCTCCAAGTCCCTCTCCCTCTCTCATACAGGTAAAATTTATTCCTGGGTAAGCCATATTGTTCTTTTTTAAAAAATGAATGTTCTCATTATACTTAGAAACTTTTCCATTGTTATATTAGTGGTCCTGTCTACAAAAATAAAAGCTTGCCCCTGTGGTGGGTAATAATAGATTCCCCACTATATTCTGTCTGGCATAGGTGGTCGCATGGTGCTGGTTTTGATCCTGGTGATGACTTTTGTTTTACTCATGATACCAACTACTGAAAAGCAGTGCAAGAAGCTCTCATCTGTTTACTCTGAATAAATCCTTCCTAGATCTTCATAAGATTGAATTGGGTATTCCAGGAAAAGGGACACTGATAAATTTTCCTCCTAAAAGGCAGCTGAGTCTTTGGTGATATGTATTAGTGTGGATATGCTTTAAATGAAAAACATTTTTAAATGAGAATTGGGTGGGTTAACGAGCAGAGAACTTGTTTTTTTGACATGAGTATGTGGTGCCTTCTCTAACTCTCCACTCCTCTCTAAATCGCTAGATCTGTGCAAGGCTAAGAGAGGTGCCCTATAAACCAGCCAAATGAATCCATGCCAGCTTTGCTAAATAACAAGTCAATCATAATTGACCATCACCTGAACATGTCCCAGTGACATTGACTGAAATGCTATGGATATACACCGTGCATGGATAAGGTTGTACTGTGTTTTCAGCCTTCAAACTCAAAATCAAACCACAGTTTGGGAAGGCATTAAGAGGTAGTCTTTACGCGGTGGTGGTGATGATGATGTTTTTCTTCTTACAAAAAAAATCTGCCACGGATCATGACGAGCATGCTGGATTTATAGCAGGTCAGAAGCAATCATACACGCTGTGCATTAACAACCCACCCAAGTGAAAGGCCTTCGTTGCGTAGCTGGCATGTCCTGTAATATGTTTGCATTTCCCAATATCTGCCAATTTCATTCAGAATTCTTAACCTTGCTCTGGAGTGAAGTTCAACCTCAATCACTGACAGGGATTTCATACAGATTTTACAGATTCCCATTCAAGTCCATGGCCTTAAAGGTACATGGGTTTCCCTTTCAGAAAGAGGATAGAGCTCACTAAATTGGATAAAGTAATTTACCGTTGCTTAAGGCCACTGATACCTATGGCTCAATTCTATAGAACTTTAGCTGTACTCTTGAACCCATAGAAATCCACTTTTTTCTTCGCTGATTTATAATTGCCAGATTATCATAAATAAAATTCCCGTATGTACTTGGATCTATTTCTGGACTATTCTGTTCTATTGATGTCTGTCTATTTCATGTGCTGATACCAAAATGTTTTAATTTCCGTTTCCAGCACGCAAGCCAGAAAAACAAAAAACAAATAAACAAACAAAAGACCTCTGTATTTGTCAAAATAGATTCTTTGCTCCTCATAAAAGCTACTGCCATATCCACCTTCTCCACCTTCTCCACCTTCTCCATCCCTCTCCAGCCCTCTCAAACCTTCTCCAGCACCCTCCAGCCCTCTCCAGCCTTCTCCAGCCCATTCCTACCTTCTCCAGCCCCCTCCAACCTTCTCCAGCCCTCTCCAGCCCCCTCCAGCCCTCTCCAACCTTCTCCAGCCCCCTCCAGCACCCTCCAGCCCTCTCCAGCCCCTTCCTGCCTTCTCCAGCCCTCTCCAACCGTCTCCAGCCTTCTCCAGCCTTCTCCATCACCCTCCAGCCCCCTCCAGCCCTCTCCAGCCTTCTCCAGCCCCTTCCTGCCCTCTCCAGCCTTCTCCAGCCCCTTCCTGCCCTCTCCAGCCTTCGCCAGCCCCTTCCTGCCTTCTCCAGCCCTCTCCAACCGTCTCTAGCCTTTCAGCCCCCTCCAGTCCTCTCCGGCCTTCTTCAGCCCTTTCCAACCGTCTCCAGCCTTCTCCAGCCTTCTCCATCACCCTCCAGCCCCCTTCAGACCTCACCAGCCTTCTGCAGCCCATTCCTACCTTCTCCAGCCCCCTCCAACCTTCTCCAGCCCCCTCCAGCCCTCTCCAGCCTTCTCCAGCCCCTTCCTGCCTTCTCCAGCCCTCTCCAACCATCTTCAGCCCTCTCCAGCCTTCTCCATCACCCTCTAGCTCTCTCCAGTCCCCTCCAGCCCTCTCCAGCCCCCTCCAGCCCACTCCTGGTTCCTCTTCTGCCTGTCAAGGCACTCATTTCTGATGGCGTTGCCTGAGTTAATGCTCCTTGGCCACTCTCACTATGTTTTCCTGGGCAACCTTGAGCTATAATTTCAGATAACTCCCTCATGTCTTCCACACGTTCCTGTCTAGATTCAGATTTATTCTACTTACTGCCTACTTGATATCTCTGAGACCTGGGTGTTTTCAGACTTCTCAATCTCAGCACTCAAAATCAATCAAGCCCTAGATCAGGCATCCTCAAACTATGGACCTTGGGCCACATGCGGCCCCGCCAGGTGTTCTTAGCAGCTGACTGGTCCCGGGGGGCCTGCAGTCCGGCCCTTCAGCAGTCTGAGGGATAGTGAACTGACTAGGGCCTAGATAGTCCGCCCCAAATCCATTCTTTCTCTCTCACTGACTTGTTTTTGCACCACCATCCATTAAGTTATCCCAGTTAAATGCACGGAAGTCATCCCAAGTACTCGTTACCCCCATCACCTGCCTGTTGGATACATTTTCCTGATTGTAGTTCTTCAACATCTATTATATCTAGTTTCTTCCTCCCACCCCTATTTCTACTGCCACATTTGATCTTTTAATTACTCTCGGTGGCTACACCCACAGCTCCCTACTGGAAGTGTTGGGGTATTTTAATCCACGGGGAGGGATGATATTTTAAAGATGTCAACCTATTTATGTTGTTCTTAAAACACCTCTGTGTCTCTCTGTAATGAAATAGAAGTGCCAGGGTAATACTTCTGAGTTCCTTTGCCATCCAGCTGCTTCCTATCTCTCCACACTCATTGACTCTGCCCCGGCTTGCCAAACACCTGCCCTTTCTAAATGCTCTTTCATGTCTGTGTATCTTTAGGAATCCTATTCCATATTCCTGGGCCAATATTTCTCCCAAGTCACTCGCCCAAGTTAAGTTTCTTTAACTCATGTGGCGACCTTACTTGGCCTGAAGACTTAGCTCGGGGCATTTTATTTTGCAAGCAGTTTGTACAACCTCTCCACCCTCAGCTAGGACAGGAATCTTTCATCTTTGCTCAAGAAATGCCTATAAACAGCTCTACTCTGGCATAAGTTTATACTATTGATAATTTTTTTTTTTTGAGACAGAGTCTCACTTTGTTGCCCAGACTACAGTACTGTGGCATTACCTAGCTCACAGCAACCTCAAACACCTGGGTTCAAGTGATCCTCCTGCCTCAGCCTCCCAAGTAGCTGGGACTACAGGTACCCACCACAACACCTGGCTATATTTTTTAGAGAGGGGGTCTTGCTCTTGCTCAACTCCTGGTCTCAACTCCTGCATTCAAGACATCTCCTTGCCATGGCCTATCAGAAGGCTAGGATTATAGGCATCAGCCACCACACCCAGCCAGATTCTCATGTAGTTATAAAAAATAATACAGAGAGATCAATCTATGTTTTATGTACTTTTTCTCAATGTCTTCTGAAAATACAGTGTTGACACTGATACAACTCACTGATCTTGTTTGGTTTTACTTGTACTCATTTGGTCTTGAGTGTGTGTGTATGAGTTTAGTTCTATACAGTTAAATCACGTGAGTAGCATTATGTACTCACCACCACAGTCAAGGTACAGACAGTCCCCTTCCCACAAGAACACCTCATGTTATCCTTGTACAACCACACCCATCTCCTTTCTGCCGGACTCATTCCCTCCTTAACCTCTGGCAACTAGGGATCTGTTCTACATGTCAAAATTTTTGTCACTTCACAAATTTTATATACATTGTATATAAGCTTTTGGGTTTTTGTTTCACTACGCATAATTCCCCGTAGATTCATATAAGATGCTGCTTGTATCAATTAGTTGTTTCTTTTATTGGTGAGCCGTATTTAGCATCATATGTGTACCATGGTTAGCTCAACCATGTCTAGGCTGTCTCCAGCATTTGGCTTTCACAAATAAAGCTGCTATGACAATTTTTCATGTTTCTGTGTGAACATGAGATTTTATTTCTCTGGGATGAATGCCTGTCTTAGCTCATTTAGGCTGCTGTAACAGAATACCATAAACTGAGTAAATATAATCCACAGAATTTCATTTCCTACAGTTACAGAGGTTGGAATGCCCCACATCAAACCACTGTTAGATGCAGTGTCTGGTGAGGACCCACTTTCTGGTTCATACACAACTGTCTTCTTGCTATAATGTAGCCGGGAGGAAAGGGGAAAACAAGCTTTCTCAGGATTTAAAGACACCAATTTCATTTGTGAGGGCTCCACCTACCTGACTTCATCTAATTCTAATTATCTCCCAAAGACCCCACCTTCTAATACCATCACATCAGTAGTAGGATTTTAGCATATGAACTTTAGGGGGACACAAGCATTTAATCTATAGCAATGCCCAGAAAGGTAGTTAGTTGCTGGATCATACAGTGGTACCTGTATATTCAGTTTTGCAAGAATCTCCCAGCTCCAGCCTGATTTGAGGCCACATGGCTGAATGCACCAAGAAGGTGGGGATCATTGGTAAATATGGGACTTGCTATGGTGCCTCCCTCCAGAAAGTGGTGAAGAAAATTGAAATTGGCCAGCATGCCAAGTACACTTGCTCTTTCTGTGGCAAAACCAAGATGAAGAGATGAGCTATGGGGATCTGGCACTGTGATGCTGCTATGAACATTTGTGTATAAGTATTTGTTCAAATTCTCACTTTTAATTCTTTGGGATATATATCCAGAGTGGAATTGCTAGATCCTATTTCCATGTTTCTGTGTGTGTGTGTGTGTGTGTGTGTGTGTTTTATTATTTTTTTTTTTGAAGAAATGTAATACTGTTTTCTGCATGAAAACAGTAGCTGGTGGTGCCTGAACCACAATGCCACTTCTGCTGTCACAGGTCCACCATCAGAAAACTGAAGGATTTGAAAGACCTTCAGATGATGCAAGCCTATAACAAATGGTTCATTTATGTAACAGAAAAAAAAAAGATACACTACCAAAGTGTTTTTCAGAGTTGCTGTAACATTTTACATTTCAGTCATCAATGTATGAATTAGCCAGTTTCTCCACATCCTCACCAGCATTTGGTGTTTTTATGTTGTCAGTATTTCTTATTTGAGCCAATCTGATAGGTGTCTAGTGACAGCTCATTGTGGTTTCAATTTTAATTTCCCTGATATTATCACATGCAGCATATTTTATGTGTGCCTCTTTGCCATTTGTATATTCTTTTGAGTGAAATGTGTGCTCTTGTCCCTGGACCAATTTCTAGTTGGATCTTTTTCTTTTTTTACTGTTGAGTCTTTAGAGTTCTTTATGTATTTGATAGGCCAGATAGGTGGTTTGAAAATATTTTTCCCAGCCTTGGGCCTGATTGTTTATCCTTATCACATGGCCTTTCAGAGATAGTATATGTTTAATTTTGATGAAGTCTAACGTATCAATCTTTTTATTGATACATCATGGTTTTTGTTCAAGTTCAAGAACTCTTTTCAAACCTACGTCCTGAAGATTTTCTTCTATATTTTTCCTAAAAGTTTTATGGTTTACATGTATGTCCACAATCCATTTAGAGTTAGTTTTAGGGTAAAGTATGAGGTTTAGGTTGAATTTTATTTTTTCTTCCTCTTTGGTTTTGTTTTATTTGTAGTAAAATGTACATAGCATAAAATTCAATATTTTCAGCATTTTTTGAGTATAGAGATCAATGGCATTAAGTATACTCACCGTCTTTTATAATTCTCACTACCATCTGTCACCAAAACTTTTTTTTTTTTTGAGACAGAGCCTCAAGCTGTTGCCCTGGGTAGAGTGCTGTGGCATCACAGCTCACAGCAACCTCCAACTCCTAGGTTCAAGCGATTCTCCTGCCTCCACCTCCCAAGTAGCTGGGACACAGGCACCCGCCACAGTGCCCGGCTATTTTTTGGTTGCAGCCATCATTGTTGTTTGACAGGCCAGGCTGGATTCAAACCTGCCAGCTCAGGGATATGTGGCTGGTGCCTTAGCTGCTTGAGCCACAGGTGCTGAGCCAATCACCAAAACTTTTTAATCATTGCAAGCTGAAAATCTCTACCTATTAAATAATAATTCCCTACTTCTCCCTTTTCCTAGACTCTGATAGCCTCTATTCTACTTCTTGTCTTTATAAAATTGACTATTCTAGGCACCTCATATAAGTGAAATTATATAATATTGATCCTTTTGTGTTTGGCTTACTACATTTAACATAAGGTTTTCAAAGTTTACCCATATTGCCACATGTATCAAAATTCCATTCTTTTTTAGGGCTTTTCTAGGGCTGAAGAATATCCTCTTGTGTGTATACACACACTCACACACATACACATGTGTATATATATATATATATATATGACATTTTGTTTTTTTCATCTGTCTGTCAATGGACATTGGAGTTATTTCTATCTTTTGGCTATTGCAAATAATGTTGCTCTGAACATTTGTGTATAGATATTCATTTAAATTTCTGCTTTTAATTCTTTTGGATGTATACCCTGAAGTGGAATTGCTAGATCCTAGGTTAATTCCATGTTTTTCTTTTTTTTTTTTTTTGAAGAAATGTCATACTGTTTTCCATAAAGGCTATACCATCTTTATCTTTTCATCAGAAGGAGACCAGTTTCCAATTCCTCCACACCCTTGCCACTAGTTATTTTCTGGATTTAAAAAATATATATCCATGCTAATGAGTATGATGAGTTATCTCATCGTGCTTTTGATTTGCATTTTTCTGACTAGTGATGTTGAGTGTGTTTTCATGTGTTTTTTGAGCACCTGTATTTTTTCTTTAGAGAAATATCTATCCAAGCCTTATTTTACTCAATTGTTTGGGTATTTGTATTTTTGAGTTTTGGAAGTTCTTTGTATATTCTGGACATTAATTCCTTGCCAGATTATTATTTGCAAATATTTCCTTCCGGAGTGCTTTTCACCCTGTTCACTGTGTCCCTTTTACAGAAGTCTTGAGTTTTGCTGTAGTCTAATGTTTCTAATTTTTCTTTTGTTGCCTGTGTTTTTTGTGTCATGTTCAAGAAATCATTGCCAAATCCAATGGGTTTCCCCCTTGTTCTCTTCTTAGAATTTTACAGTTTGGGCTCTTACATTTAGGCCTCTGGTTCACTTTCTAGTTGATTTTTGTATATGATATTGGGTAAAGAAGAACTCCACTTCATTCTTTTGCATATGAATGTCCAGTTTTCTCAGTACCATTTGTTAAAAAGGCTGTTCCTTTACCCCATTAAATCATCTTAGCAACCTTGTCAAGAATCATTTGACAATGGTTTGGCACTCATAGCTCAGTGGTTCAAATCCTGCCAGGGCCAGCTAAACAACAATGACAACTACAACCAAAAAATAGCCGGGCATTGTGGTGGGCGCCTGTAGTCCCAGGTACTTGGGAGGCTGAGGTAAGAGAATCCCATAAGCCCAAGAGTTTGAGGTTACTGTGAGCTGCGATGCCACGGCATTCTACTGAGGGTGACATAGTGAGACTGTGTCTCAAAACAAACAAACAAACAAAAAAAACCCCAGAATCATTTGACAATATGCAAGGGTTTATTTCTGGGCCCCATTCTATTGCATTAGTCTATGTGTTTTTCTTTTCTTTATGCCAGTATCATAATGGTTTGATTAATGTTGCTTTGTAGATGATTTTGAGATTAGAAACAATGAAGTCCCCAACTTCAGTTTATGCAATATTATTTTTGCTATTCAGAGTCTCTTGAAATTACAAATGAATTTTTGGACAGATTTTTCTATCACTGCAAAAATGTCATTTGACTTTTGGTAAGGGTTGCATTGACCCTGTAGTCTGCTTTGGCTACTGTTGGTATCTTAACATATGAAGTCTTCTAATCCATGAACATGGGATGTCTTTCCATTTACTGTCTTCTTTCATTTCTCCAGTGATGTTTTGTAGTTTTCAGTGTACGAGTCTTTCTCCTCCTTGATTAAGTTAATTACTAAGTATTTGATCCTTTTTAATGCTGTTATAAATTGAATTATTTTCCTGATTTTCTTTTTGGATTGTTCACTGTTACCATATAAAAATGCAACTGATTTTTATGTGTTACTTCTGCATCCTGCATCTGTGCTAAATTATTATTAGTTATGACAGGCACATGTGTACTCTTTAGGATTTTCTACATAAAAGATCATATTGTCTGCAAACAAAGGTAGTTTTATTTCTTCCTTCTTAATTTGAATGCCTTTTATTTCTTTTTAACTTTTTTCCCCCCATATTTTCTCTGGATAGCACTTATACTCTACATGGTAGAATCTAGAGATGACTACCTATGTGTAGAAGCTCATCAAAAACATGTAAGTCTCTTTATAAAAGACAAATAAAATTTTAAATAACTAATAATAAAAATTAAAAACTGCTAACCTTTTGGTTTAGTTACTACCCTGTCCTGATGATGAAAATGAAAATAAATAAATAAATCTATCCTAAGTGTTTATGAATAGAAGGCCCTCAGGTAAAATGCACTTGACTTTTCAGATCTATCTGTACTGAGTCCAGATATAAAAAGGACTTTTTAAATTTTTTACCCTATTTTTTAGTGGACTTTATCCTGAATTCATTAATTTTAGCTAAAATATGGTAGCCCAGTTAAGTCATTTAACTATCTCAAAACCCTTGTGTGAAAAAAAAAATTACATCAAAAAAGGAAATTTTCATTTGGAAGAGTGTCTGAGCAGGAGGACTGAATCAGTAGAAACTCTTACCATAGTTCTAATAAATTTACAGGACAAGTCTTAACTTTATTTAGGGTACCTTTCCTGGCCTTCTTTTCAATTGGCACTTTATAGACAACCTTTTTTCCCCTGGTATGAGCAAATGATGGTACTATAGTTAGGCCCAAAATCTTCTGTGCTTTTAAGATATAAATTTTCTGTCTTTTTTCTACTACCAGTCATCTTTTTAAAATGCAAATTGTTGCCTAGCTAACAATTGTTTAAGGCAATAAGATAAATAATTTAAAAGATGGATAATCTGAATAAGAATATATATATTTAAAAGCCAGCAAAGAAAAGCTTTATAAAAGCTATAAGATCTGTTTCTGTCCATATGTTTATGTGTGTATGTATGTCATGTGTATGTGATATTTTACCACCACAATATGTAAAAGAATGCTGATGAATTAACTCAAGAAAGTAAGCACATAAATATTTTATCGGGAAAATAAAAACTAACTCAACTGCTTCTTGGTTCATGTGACTTTAGTGGTCTTTGGTAAATAAAACTAGTTTGAAAACTGTTATGTTTTATGGTCATAAACTGCTATCTCTGTAATATTTTTAATATTATTAGATTTGACTGTAAGCTTATGTTTTGGGTTTTGAGTCTCTGGATTTCAAGGTCTGGATAGGTGGCCACAGTGAGGCCTAGGGAAATGTTCTTTGTGCCTAGTTCAGCAACTACAAGGCACAATCAAACCTAATATGACCCCTTCTTCCCGCCCCAGCTTCACCTCCTTATTCTAGGAGGGGTTAGATCTTCTAAGCATCTTGTCTTCTGTCTTGAGTGCTGTACCTGGTAAGTATATCCATGGCACAGACAGACCTCATCCTAAGTTGTCATCTTGGCCATCATGTGGTTCCTTGAAACCTAAGAGCATGGGGGAAGATGCTAGAGATTGTATGTGTGTTGTAATTCTTCTGAATTGAATTCTTTTAATTTAAAATTAAATTAAAATTCTTTTGGTAATTTAAAATTTTCAACTTGTGTTATACTATATTCATAAAATATCTGAGTCATTTTTAAGATAAAATATGAAAACATCTTATTTTCATATTATATAAAAACACTAAATATAATTTAGATGTGCCAAGCAAAATTGGAAACTGATTACAGTTCAAAGTTACTTTAACATCCTAGGTTGTTCAAAGAGTTGGCTCTATTAATATAGTGCCTAAATAAAACTACTATATATAAAAAAAATTCTATATGCAAAATATATAAAAAGTAAGATTTTTTTTGTAAAAAATTATTTAAAAATATAAAACTATAATTTTTGTTAAAAAGATAATTTTGTCTAATTTATAAGTTTAGGAATTATTTTAAATTAAATAAATAAATAATAACACTAAATAGATCTGAAAATTAAAAATGATAAGGGTTAGAGAAGGTTTATAAAAATCTTATAGCCAGGCTCGGCACCTGTGGCTCAATCAGCTAAGGCGCCAGCCACGTACACCTAAGGTGGCGGGTTTGAATCCCCAGCCCGGGGCCTGCCAAACAACAATAATGGCTGCAACCAAAAAATGGCCGGGCGTTGTGGCGGGCACCTGTAGTCCCAGGTACTTGGGAGGCGGAGGCAGGAGACTCGCTTGAGCCCAGGAGTTGGAGGTTGCTATGAGCTATGATGCCATGGCACTCTCCCCAGGGGGATAGCTTGAGGCTCCGTCTCAAAAAAAAAAAAATCTTATAGCCAAATTAATTAAAATTAAATAAGTTTATAAAATTGTATTACAATTAGCTTTACCATTAATAACAGAGTAATGCAAAAGTAAAACTTAGTTTTCTCTTTTGAACAAGATTTTCATATAATATTAATAAAAATAAAAAATATTTTGTTCACCTTTTGAATAAAAAAGAGAGGAGAGAGACATATTCTATTAATTTCTTTATTAGCTTGCCTATTAGTTTGTCTCTACTAGATTTTATGATTGTTTGGGGAGCTCAGTTTCCTCTCTATCAAAGAATGAGGTTTTTCACTAATATAGTCCAGTTCGTCAGTAGAGAGTAGTGGGAACAGGTCGGAGGAGGACTTTGGCAGAAGGAGGGAGGGCATGAGGTGGGATCTCACCTCTTGTGCACATGGTGAGGGTGTATAACATGCCCCCTGGGTGAGGAGCTCTTCTACAGGTGAAATTTTAATCTGGACGTGAGAACAATGTAACCTAAAAATTGTACCCTCATATTAATTTGATTTAATTAAAAAATTAAAAAAAATAAAATTAAAGAGTGGAACTGAAAAAAAAAAGAGTGAAGTTTTGTTTTATAAAAGCTTCAAATTATCAGTTTGGCTAAACAAATGAATAATTTAATAGTAACCTATCATCTTGTTTTATGGCAAGTGTTTTTAGCCCGTGATATTTGACAAACTTTCCAAAACTCAATACTCTTGAATCCAGTCTTTTGATCTCAAATGGCTTTTTAAATATGAATGTCACTAAAAGTCTGAGAGGGACATATTAGGCTTATTTGGCATTTTAAAACCACACAGGAAGCATTGTCAAATATGACATGATATTTCACTTTCTTTAAATTATGTTTATATATACATGTTATTAATATGTCACAATATTGCATGAAATTCCTAAAATTCTGGTATGTCTTTGGTGTAAGTTTTTAGCAATAATTATGATTATTATGTTAAATTGTTATATGTCACAAAAATGACCAACTTTATTTGTCAATTGTCTCTTTGGTCATGGCTATTCTAAGACTAAACAATTATCATTTTATTTTGATACGTCTCAAAAAGTTTCTTTCTTTTTTTGTAAACTGGTTACAAAAGGAAAGTTATGGAAAGGACTGCAATTTCTCTTGAATACAGGTTTCTGATAACTTTGAAGATAATATATCATTGTATTAAAACAAAACAAACTTCTAGGACTTCCATTAAAAGACTGATGCGTCCTTGAGTATAGCTAACTCAACACCAAACAGCACAGAAATTAATAATATGGAACCAAACTAATTTTTTATGACTTTTGATTTGAAACATTGCTGAATTCTTTCTGTGTTTTGTTTTCTGAAAGTCAAGAAAACTTTTTTCTTTTTTTTTTTTTTTTTTGCAGTTTTTGGCTGGGACTGGGTTTGAACTCACCACCTCTGACATATGGAGCCAGCGCCCTACTCCTTTGAGCCATAGGCACTGCCCAAACTTTTTTCCTTCTTTGAACTATTTATAGTTTATAATAAAGTATATATTTGTAAGCAAATTTAAAGCATTTATTTTCCTCTCCACTTGATTTCTTCAGAATTAGAAAACTATCTGTGAGTATATTTAATTTATGGCAACATAGTTATTTTACTTAAGTTCAATAAGAATCTGTTTTCTTCTATAACAGGACACAATGAAAGTCACTGGCTATTTTGCCAAGGTTTTCACTGGATTGGCATATTTTTAGAGGTTCCCAGACTGCATGAAGGAATTAGGTTGACTTTATAAGGCCAGTAACAAGCCCTTTGAAAATCTTGCCAGATACTTGACCACTAAAATTTCCTGATATGTGGTAGACAAAAAATAACACTTTCTGACAGGTTCAAGTTACTTTGGGACCTTCCGAAAAGAGACATTTATCAATTCATACAGTTATCTAATGGCACAGATAAATCTTTGGCTTGATTCATGAGGTTTCCATGTCTAACTTGAGATTCCTTATGAAAAAGCTCTTACAAAGCCAATTTTTTAAAAAGCCTATATGGTCAATAATTATTCTTACTGTACTTTATGCAAGTAATCAGGCCAAGTATAATCTCTAAAGTTTATTTTTGAAAATAAAGTAGTCCTACTATGATTTGTCTTTAATAAAAATGGGAAACTGAAGAGAGAAATATATATATATTTCAGAAGAAGTCCACCTGTTATTAGATTCTAGACTTGTCCACTGTTTTTAAGTTTTTGGATATTTGACTACACTTTGGACTTAATCTTGAATTCTTTCCTGCCTACAAGTCTCTAGGTAACATTTCAATCCCCCCCCCCCAATATTCTTGACTTAGACTCATTGAAATTGCCACTGTCTTTCCCTAAGACCCAGCAAGCATACCTTGAAACATGCAAACTTGAGGTGAAAAAACCCTGTGAGATTGCCACAACCTGCTTCCACTTTAACTGAAGATGCTTTGAGTTTCACATCTAGACACTTCAACTAAATGCCCTGTAGACTCTAAGGAAACTGCTTTGTGAACTGTTCCAAATATTAACTCATATTTTTCTTCTATTTGAAAACTCATCTGCAGTGCCAGCTCATGGAATGA
Source organism: Galagoides demidoff (assembly GCA_963574575.1). Taxonomy (NCBI): domain Eukaryota; kingdom Metazoa; phylum Chordata; class Mammalia; order Primates; family Galagidae; genus Galagoides; species Galagoides demidoff. Next base: position 19,244 of record CAUYQV010132355.1, read on the forward strand.
AACACAGCTGCTTAACTGAACTGATGTATTCACAGGACTAAGAGACTGATCAAAAAGATACAGGATGATCCATTTACATTTGTTCCAATTTGTTTTTATTTCCACTCCTTAGTCCAAAGATAACAGTGTGGCTTTTAATATGTAAAACCCTTTCATTTCATAGTAGAGACTGAGATGTATTTTACCCCAAGACATATTTCTTTGACACAGTTCAGGACGGCTGCTATAGGAGTAGCGCTGTAAACCTGTCTTTTGTATGTAGGGTTAGGGGCACCTTCATATCTGCAGGAAAAATCTCTATTAATGCAGTCAGCTCTTTTCATACCTGAGCTACAAAAGGTCAACTGAGAGTCTCCATTCCCTTCTCCATGGACTTAAGAGAAGCTTACTACACTTAGTAGTAATGCCTGATGGAAATACTAGTCCCTAACTACAGAGTATGTGCCAAAAATGCCACTTTCTGACGGGTTCAGGAAATGCAAGTTACTTTGGGATCTTCAGAAAAGCAAAATGTATCCGATTTAATCACTGAGTGATTAAAAATCTATCAGTGACTGTAGGCCTGATTAGAGAAGAAATTGCAAAGAACCTTAGGGCTCAGCAAAGATCCTTAAACTCTCTAGCTCAGGTAGTCCCAGATAATCTGGTAGTGCTAGGGGTCTGTGAAGTGTTAAAAACCATCGGCTGTATCTATATAAATATCTCAGGAAAACTAGAGACCTGAATAGAAAATATTTCCTAATAAGCCATGTGGCTGCAATAGGGCTCTGTTAGTGACCCCATACCTGACCGTGTTTCGGACTTATTCACTTAAATTCTCCAGAATTTCAGATCAGTTCTATAAAAACTCCTGAAGCTAGGACTCTCCCTCCTTATCCTAGGGTTCAGTATCTAACTTACAGTCCAGTGTTCACTAAAATGCTATGCTAAGACTGTAAATAAAAGTGCTAATTACTTGTCATGAGAACCTTGGGTCTGCGGTCAGGCACCCATGAATACTTGAAGAATATTCTCAAGAATACTTGCGAAATATTTTCATTTCTCCTAGCTCAACCCCAGCTATGATCCTTGTCAGCAGGAAGAAGCTAGATTAGTGGTCTTCTCTTTTCCATTTCATTAGCTCACACCTCCAGAATGAGTTGGGATGAACTCTGAGAGGGGACTACAACCACTTATAGTCATTGTTCCCTAACTTGCTCTCCTATAATTGCTTACTACTCCAGAGTCATATAGCTAATGATAATAAAGATTCTTATCCCACATATAACATTAAAGAACCTAAGGCTAATTTTTGAGATATCTTCCAGGCCCTGAATTCTGGTGGACAGGCTGAGCCACTCAAAGCAGTTGCCCATACCAAGGAACTGAGTTAACTGGCCTTGTGACCACCCTACCACCACCACCACCCAGAGACAAACTCAGCACCAGAAGACAAGTCCTATATCCCTGTGGTTCCACCCTGAACCCAACCAATCAGTGTACAAATTGCCTAGGCCTTTGTGTGCACCAAACCATCTTTAAAAACCCTTCCTCCTAAATTTTGTGAGAGATGAATTTGAGACATTCTTCCTTCTCCCTGTACGGCGCCTGTGATGTTAAACTTTCCGTGCTATAACACCTGCTGCCTCAGTGTATTTGCCTCTCCTGGAGCAGCTAGCAATGAACCTGGTTGGGCTGTTACAGTCAAAGCTTAGGCCTAATGAGATTCTTCTTCCCAGGGAAGGCGCAGCAACCCAGGGACGCCTTCACTTGAGTTGCCATCCCATCTGAAATCTGGAGGAGTCTCTAGGGACACCAGGGCCCAGCGCTGGGTTCACTGATTGAAGGATGGCCGCTCAAAGGTCACAGACAGGGGCTGCCTGGACCCTGGCTGCTCAGCGTGGGGGGAGGGCCAGCAGCATCATCGTCACCTGGGAGCTTGTTTGACTTGCAGCATCTCGGGCTCTGGCCAACTGCATCTGCACGCGCAATGTTAACCCGTGGACGCATGAAAGTTTGAGACGCACAGGTCCAGGGGCCAGGTGGCAGGTAGCAAAGCAGCTCGCCGGTGGATGTGCCGTTTAGCTTCTTCTCCTTCCCCTCTTTGCGCTTCTTTTAAGTAACCCTTAACTCTGCCATGATTCTAAACAAAATTTCTGCAAACCCGGTTGTGTGGGGAGGGGGCGTGCAGGAGCTGCCCCTACCCGAGAAAGCAGAGAGAAAGTGTGATCGGATTGGCTGCCTTCTCTGCTCCCAGCTCCGGAGTGTAGACACGCCCCCCACCGTCCTCCTCACCTCCACCCCCTGCAGCTGCTACAGCCTGCCTCCAGCCGGCTGCCGCGAAAACCCGGAGCAGCAGCGTGCGCTCATGGACAGTCCTCCTAGGGGCGAAGCCGGGCAGCTGGGCATGCTCAGTAGCTGGGGGAGGTTTGGGTGGAGAGTAGAAAGCTTTGGCTCTGCCTCCCACCGCCTCCCTCCGGCCCCCGCCCCCCTCGCCCCTACCCACCCCGTAGTAGTTCCCCAGCGTGCGCCCGGGGAGACCGGGAACATGGCGCTCGGAGCGATGGAGCAGCCGAGAAGGGAATGAGGCACCTCCGCTTCGCTGACAGCCAGCCACCAGGTAGGGCAGGCGCGCCTGGCGGGGTTGCCTGGGTGGGTATCTCCGCGAGGAGGGTCGCTCGGGGGGATGCGCACGGCTGGTACCCAGAGCATCTTGCTTTGCTGAGAGGATGCGAAGCGGACCTCCGTGACAGCGCGATTGTGCATCTCGTAGGAGATGCCAAAGGCTAGGGACTCGCTGCCTGGAGGGTAGGGATCCGGGACCGCCCACTCCCAACCCCCAGCCCATGCGCTTGCCATCCAGGCTGGGCTCTGTATGGGTCAAATAAAGGGTAGTTCTTTTCTGCTGGGCGGGAGGGCGTGGGGGAGAACCGCGGATACCAGCCCCCAGAGCGTGCTGGTACCCTGAACCGCTGGCAAGCCCAACACCAGTTCTTTGTGTATACAGCGGCGCACGCCCCAGGGGTGCCACGGTGCCTCCTTTGCCCGAGGAGTGTTGGACAGACTGCCAGGGCAGGATTCCCACATGGTTTTTTCTCTTGGCAGGTGTAGACTGCAAGATGCAGTCACTGAGGCTTTATAGGGCTCTGTTTTCCTTTGTTATTTGCCTGTGTGTGTGTGTGTGTGCCCATGGTGGGTTGTAATGAGAGAGAGAGAGAGAGAGAGAGAGAGAGAGAAACAGGGGGAGAGAAAGAACTTCTGCTTGTGGGCACCGGTGTGGGCAGAGCGTGGAAGAGGATCTCTATTCTAAACTCTTGTCAAAAATTGTGTGAGATGTCGGCCTCCTGCCTGAAGGGTGAACTTGGGAGTCCAGGAGTTGTCAGTGCCCGGTATGGAGAAGAAACATGATTGCCTTCCTTGAAACCGTGTGTGTCCAGAGCTTTAAACTCAGGGTGGGAGTCAACTCGTCAACATTAGGTATCAGTCAATTAAGGGGAATTTGAAGCCCTATAGGTACTTGCCGTGGTCTTTAAAAAGCCAGAATAATAAAGAAAAAAGAAGTTGGCACAAAGCCAGATGAAAGTGTCATTCTTCATAGTTGATGACAGTTTGGTAGGCTGAGTACACTTTGGAGGAAATCAGGAAACCTGGCATTCCACAGGGTTCTACCACAAAATAGCCACAGGGTCTCAAGTGATCTCTTAGCTCACCCTTTTCTCAGGTGTGGTGGCAGTAGACACTCTCACTAAGTTCAGATGGACGAGATGCTCTTTAGAAGTCGCCCTCCACCCTGGGATGCTGTGAAATTAACCAACAGCTCTGCTGTCTTGTATTCACAGCAGCAGCACAACCCACCGAGTTAGGGAGGAAAGGTAAATTTAGAACGTGTGTTCATTTTTTCCTTGATAGTTTAAAGGGCAGGCATCTGTGAATATGAAGTTTAGAGACACTTTTCCCGTCACTTGCACTATTTATTGTTAAGCTCTTAGGTGGCGAAGATGAGTCAGTATCATCAAGATGAAAGGAGGAATGCAGGAGAAGAGCACATTTCAGTAAATTAGAGCTATGTGTGTCCAATCTGATGATAGTATCATGACTTGGAATCCATACGTGCAAAGCTGAAGTGCTATTCACGGAAAATCGTAGATGCTGATGCAAGTTCATTGATAGCATTGGCCTTGGAATAAAAATCTTGTATTTGTGAATGGGTAGATGTTGATTGACTAGGTCCCTGCAACTCGTCATTTTGTAAATAAATGTGAATATTAATTGCAGGCATTGAAAACCCAGTGTGGCAGTGCTCTCCTTCACTGCGTGTAAGCTTGCTGAAGCACTGTGGGCATGAGAGGCAGGTGTTCTAAGGTATGGGGTCATCTGGTGATGAGACAGAGCTGAGTTTGGATTCAGACCCTTCCACATAATGATCCTGGGAAGTTTCCTCAGCTATTAAAGAGACCTAGGAAGAGTAAAATCTGCCCTTATGGGTGGTTGTGTAGCTTTTTCATAATATAAATCACTAGACAATGGTGGTGACCCTGGTGAGCAGGGAAATGGACATTTATTGTACCTGGACTAAGTGCCCCATATCACACAAGTCAGGTCCAAATGTGGTTTTAGTTAATCTTCCCAATTCTACAGTTTCCGAGGGCTGCCACAACAAGTTTTCAAACACTGAGTGGCTTAAAACAACAGAAATTTATTCTCCAAGTGTACTAAAGTCTGGAGGTCCAAATTCTGTCATGGCCATGCTCCCTCAGAAGCCTAGAGGATGAGAATATCCCTCCTTGCTGCTCTTGGCTTCTGGTAGCCCCAGGCAGTCCTTGACTTGAGGCAGCAAAACTCCAAACTTTGCCTCCGTCTTCACGTGGCTCTTCTCTCCACATCTGCCTCGTGCCTAGGTTTCTCGTTTCTTATAAGCACATCATTCATATTGGATTTAGGGTCCATTCTAATTCAGTGCAACCTCATGTTAACTTGATCATATCTTCATAGACCTGACTTCTAAATCAGACTCTGAGTGAATGAATGTGCAGCCCAGTGCACCCACATCCCTAATGAATTGTTTTTTGGGTGACCTAAGATAATGTCAGCATGAGAGTAGGAGGTAAAGGTAGCATAGCATGAGCTCAAGAAAGACTTTAAAGATTACTTCAAGTCTTAATCCACCTAACCTGTTGGAGGCTCAGAAGAGAATGGAATTCGAAGGTGCCAAACTTATTCATGTCAGTTATCTGGAAAAGACAGTCCCAGACCTGGGTCTTCCACAGGTTTCCCCAACATACCTTGCTCCAAACTGATTTGCTTATGTTGCCTTCCTGCCTTTTGCTACTCTATCAATATAAAGTCAAATGAACAAACAGCCAAAACAATGTCAGCAACTAAGATAGTCTAACAGCTTCTGGTCTTTCTTGTCTTGGCGAACGGTACCACTATCCATGGAACTGCTTTAGCCAGTAACCCAAGAGTCATCTTTGACACCTCCATTCCTTTACTTTTCACATCTGAAACCATCACCCAGGCTTACAAATTCTGTCTTCTATGTGTATCTGTACATATATCTTGATAGATCCTTCTTTCCATTCCAACCACTACCACCAACTTCAAATTATCACCTCTCCTCTTGCACCGCTAGACCCCAGGTTCCTTGCCTGGCCTTTCTAATTCTTCATCCAGAGGAGATAGAATCTTGTCAAGTCCCTGTATAAAATGCCACCCACACACCCGGGACAGATTCCAGAGACTCCTAGAGCCGTGGTACTTGGCTGGTCTCATTCCACGCATCTCTTCCTCTTGCTTCTGTGACCTTGACCTGCTGTCTGTTTCTCCAACATCGGTGCAAATCTTCCTGTATTTTGTCGTTTCCAGCTGTTCTAACCCTTCGGGCTTCCTTGACTTTTCTTCCCATGGATCTCTCATCGCCCCTTTACTTTCCTTCCATAGCTCTCCCATAATTTACCTTAGTTTGCAGTTGCTCTTTTTGTTTGGCTATTTAATACCTTTGAGCTCTGTGATGGCCACTTATTTTGTGTCTTATACGCAGAAGATGCTCCGTAAATGTTTGGTGAAGGAATGAAAGAATGAAGACTTTGCCTTCCCATTTTCCTGGGCCAATATAAAGATTTGATTTTTAGAAGCTTTTTTTTTCTTATAAACTTGTGTAAAAAGAGCAATTTGGAAACGTACTCTGACTTCAAAAGAGGAGTATTCTTGGCTTTTACCAATACATCTTTTAAGAATTGGTTTTAGGTTAGCAGTTAAGAATTGAGCCAGAATGACTTTTGGCAACTGAGTGTTTTGTAAAATCATCAGTCCATCAACAAATACTCAGCCTGTATACACCACCCATGATTGTATGCCATGCTACACCCTAGGAAGACAGTGGTGAGATGGCCAGTTAGGCTTATGGAAATTAATTAGTACATAATCATTATACATAATAATAAATAATATACTTAATTACATATTAAGCTTCTGTTATATGGCAGGTTCTCATCAGTTCTTGTCCATAATTGTTACTATGCTTCTCTCGTCTTTCCCTATAGCACACAACCCTAAAATTATCAGGAGCACAGCAAATATTTAATGAATTAATAATTAGTAGGGTCAGTTATCCTACTCTTTTAAAACAGGAAATGTATGCTTATCCAGGGAAAGAGGAAATTGAGCATATGTAGAATAGCATGCCACCATTTTCTGAATCTACCGAGGTGGGCCCTGTTTTGTATTAAAAATCATCCTGGCCATTGTCTCTGGAGTTCAATTAAGAGACAAATTACTCTTCTATGAGAACAAATTCTTGGGGTGTTTCTGTCAAAATTCTAAATTGTTTTGTTGTTTAATTTGTCCTGTTTAATCCAAGTGAGAGGTGATTTATTGTCTCTCACTGAAAGCCCTTTTAGTATCTCTAAATAGCAAGACTGGGGGCCCAAAGGAAATGAATTTAGTTCAACACAGGAACACTTGTTGTGACATTTTGGATTTCTAGAGTGCTTTCAACTTCACGTCATTTTATTATTTTAATTAAAAAGTGGTTTATTTAAAAGTCAATAATAAAATATCACTTAGGCTCGGCGCCTGTGGCTCAATTGGCTAAGGCGCCAGCCACGTACTCCTAAGGTGGCGGGTTCGAATCCCCAGCCCGGGCCGCCAACAACAATGATGGCTGCAACCAAAAAATGGCCGGGCGTTGTGGCGGGCGCCTGTGGTCCCAGCTACTTGGGAGGCTGAGGCGGGAGACTCGCTTGAGCCCGGAGACTCGCTTGAGCCCAGGAGTTGGAGGTTGCTATGAGCTGTGATGCCACGGCACTCTACCCAGGGGGATAGCTTGAGGCTCCATCTCAAAAAAAAAAAAAAAAAAGAATCTATTGCTGCAGCTGATCTGAGAGGAGGCGGAGCCCAGGTCGTGATGTGAGCCATGGAGAGCGGCTGTGAACACAGAGGAAGCCTCCGTACTTGTTCATCTGTCCCTTCACCTCCTCTTGGGCAGCCACAGACCATGACCAGGTGGAGGCCTGAGGGCTGGGGACCACAGGCTGGGTTAGCCTCAGATTCCGGGTCCCGTCCTCCTCAAAAAAATCTACTTCTGTGAGATGTGATTAGTAATGACTTTAAGCTTCTTAGAAAAGTACCCAGCTTCCCTTTTGAAAGACTTTCAGGTGCCTCTCACCATCTATCCATGAACGTGAGGTTGGGGGGAACAAGTGAAGGGGGGCCGCCTTGCCTTTGCCTCGATTCTCTTCATACAGGTCTGAAAATTCTAATCCCTTTTCCCATCTGAGCGTCTTCATTTTTCATTAAGTGAATTTCTTCTTTCCTTTCTTCCTGCCACAGTAAAAGGCATGTCGGGGTTTACCTAAAAGGACTCTAATATTACAAGCATGTGAGTCTCCTTCTATCTGTGCAATGTCATGACCAAAACAGAGTCTCATGCAAAAAATATTTGAAGTATTTTTGTACAAGCTGAACTGAACACAGCAAAGGGGGAGACTGTGACTTTGGCAAAACAATTAAGCCCAGCGTCCACATTCATTTAGCATTCTGAAATACGAACTGTGATTAAGTCTGTAATCCAGCAACATTGTTCTTAAAGGACGGTACAACTATCCTACTGAGTTAGGCAAGCTTTTTATAAATTCTTAGAACAAAAGCTTATCCTGCCTGGATTTTAAGTAAAAAGAATTTATAAAGCAACACAGCCAACGACTTTGGTAGACGTTCCTCCAAAGAAGAATACCGGGGAAGTACAGAAAGAGATGGTGAACCTCAGTAATCCTTAGGGAAATGCAAAATAAAACCACCATGAGATCCTACCTCGCACTCATTAGCATAGCTACTATGAAAATAAAAAATACTAAGTATTGGCAAGGATTGGGAGTAACTGGAACCCTTGTGCACTGCTGGTAGGAATATTAGATGGTACAGCTGCCATGGAAAAAAGTGTGGTGGGCTCAGCACCTGTGGCTCAAGCGGCTAAGGCGCCAGCCACAGATACCAGAGCTGGCAGGTTCGAATCCAGCCTGGGCCCACCAAACAACAATGACGGCTGCAACCAAAAAATAGCTGGGCGTTGTGGCAGGCACTTGTAGGCCCAGTTACTTGGGAGGCGGAGACAGGAGAATGGCGTGAGCCCAGGAGTTGGAGGTTGCTATGATGCCACAGCCCTCTACCCAGGGTGACAGCTTGAGGCTCCATCTCAAATAAAAGAAAAAGAAAAAATTGTGGTGGTTGCTCAAAATATTAAAAATAGAATTACCATGTGACCCCACAATTCCACCCCTAGATATTTACCTAGGAGAAATAATAATATTTGTCCAATCCACAAAGACTTATATGAGAATGTCCCGAACACGTTTAGTTTTAATAACCTCAAACCAGAAACAACTTACATGTTGATCAGCAGGTGAATGAATACACACGACTGGGGATATTCAGTAATAACAGGGGTAAACTGCTATCGCATGCACCAGTTCAGGGGGGAATTTCAAAAACATTACACTAAGTGAAAAGGCCAGAGGAAAGGCGGTCATGATTTACATGACACTCTAAAAAAAGTTAATCTGCGGTGACAAAAAGCACATCGGGGTTGCCTGTGGCTAGAACAAGGGAGGCCAGGCTGGGCAGAGGAAGGAAGGAACTTAAAGCACCGTGGGGGTGGTTGTAAATATTGGCCACAACTTGTCCAATACTATGTTAAAAATGCTACATTTTATTTTATGTAAAATTTTTAATTAGCCTGCTGGGTTTTCAAATCAAAAGATAAAACGTGGCATGGCAGGAAGGAACCTTGTCCTCCTCCTCCCGACACCTTCTAATAAACCTCACAAAATTCCACGTAATTTTCTTTTCCCTTCCTAAGTACCAGCCATTTTCACGTTTCAGAGGATTTTCTCAGATCTAACGCAACACAAACTAAACAAAGGGATGCATCATTTTATGCTTATCTCTGCTCCTGTGAAAGACAGACTCCCATTCAATTACAAGTGGCTACTTAAAAAGCCAAATGCTATTAAGCAATGAGAATAATATTGACAAACGAGGGCTCTAAAATTTATGAGATCAATAAACGCATTTCTTGCAGGATCTACTATGGATATCACTTGGTATTACAATTCCTCCTTTTAAGAAAATTAAACCTGGGGGAAAGAGAGAAAAAAAGAAAGAAGGATTAAGTTTAAAGGGCCTGATGCAAAAACTGAGACAGAGAAAGATAAAGTTGTTTATTCTCAAGTCTCACCCGACGTAAGTAACTAAAAGACAACATTATTCATCTTTTTGTGGAACATGTGCTATGGAAAAGCCCTGTTCCGGCTTGGCACCTGTGGCTCAATCGGCTAAGGCGCTAGCCACGTACACCTAAGGTGGCAGGTTCGAATCCCCAGCCCGGGCCTGCCAAACAACAATAATGGCTGCAACCAAAAAATGGCCGGGCGTTGTGGCAGGCGCCTGTGATCCCAGCTACTTGGGAGGCGGAGGCAGGAGACTCGCTTGAGCCCAGGAGTTGAAGGTTGCTGTGAGCTGTGATGCCATGGCACTCTACCCAGGGGGACAGCTTGAGGCTCAAAAAAAAAAAAGAAAGAAAAGAAAAGAAAAGCCCTGTTCCATGTAAAGTGGATTTGAAGTGTATCAAATGTATTACTTCAATGTATCAAGTGTATCAAATGTATACACTTCAGTGTATTTGAAGACTATCAACATCCAAAAGCCAGACTGTCCCTTTAATATGACACCACAGAAAGAACACCGGGCTAGAAATCAGACAGCCTAGTTCTGGTCCCAAACCTACATTATGCACCGAGGGACTCTGGCCTACACCACTTGCCTTAAAGTTCCATTTTCTTATGTCTCCCAACCCATGCAACTCATCCTCTCACAAGCGATCTCTGCAGATCTGATAAGTGCATACTAAAATCACCAAGCCTCTCTCAGTTAAAGGAACTAGTATTGACTCCTATTAACTGGGCTCAAACCATTTAATACACTACTTATTACATATGATCAATGGAATGCCATTATTATATCCTTGTAACATAAGCCCAGCTATTTTTTTGTTGTGGCAGTTTGGCTGGGACCAGGTGTGAACCCACCACCCTCGGTATATGGGGCCAGCGCCCTACCCACTGAGCCACAGGCGCCACCCAGTATTTTTGGTTTTTGGTAGATGTGTGGTGGGGGAGCCTAGGAGGGGGGAGAACTCAGCACACACAAAATACCAACTCCTGGCCAGCACACCTATTGCAAGTGGCCTTGTGAACTAGCAATGACGTTATCAGACAGTCAAGTCAAGGACCCGTATTTTAGAAATAGTAGTGCCAGGGCCCAAAGGGTCTTAAGCAGCTCGTTCTAAGGCTATAGACAGACTGAGCAGCAGTAAGCCCTCTGTTTCCAGGAAGCCTCCCTGACCCTGTTAATATCACAGGCTCCTGTACTTTCTTTGCGTTGAACAGGACAAAAGACTTAATCTTCCTGTTTTTATCCTAGAATAAACCGTGCCCCCCCCATTATGTTGATTAGTAATTTTAGGAACTATGCCAATTTTGGCAACTACAGTGAGATTTTCTGCACTTAAAGGAAAAGGGACGTTGTGTTCATATCAATCTGAGAAATAAAACCCCGTCTCAGTCTCAGCGAGCCATGCAGTTAAAAATAATCAGGGCCTGCTTCTCTGTCAAGAAAGAAGGAAATGGAGCACCAGGCAATGTGGGAGGTTGAGTGCCAACAGGCTATGCCTTTTAAATAACCTGATCTAAGTATTCGGGCTGCCTGTTGTAAGGTTTAAAGGGAAACTCTGACGCACAAACCACACATCCATACTTTTTTCACTGTTACTAACACTTCCTCAGTACACAGTAAATCACAACTTCCAGATGACTTGGGAGACATGTGCAAGTCCTACCAGAAACCCCTCCTTACAGCCTTGCTAAAAAGTGTGGCCTGGACAAGCCACACCAGCTTCACCACCAGCATCACTTGGGAGCCAGGTAGGCGTGCAGAGCCTCAGCCCTGACCCAGCTTCTAGAATCAGGATCATCTATACGAACGAGGCACCCAGGTGACCGGGGAGCACATTATAGTTTGAGAAGCGTGGCCTTAATCCTCTAACCACTTGCATCATCTCAAAGAAATCCTAGGGCTCCCTCAAATTCCCTCCCCGCTGACACTGCAGGCCAGACGGAAGCTCACAGCATCCCATGTGATCTGTTTCGATCTCACCTGTGCTTTGGTGATTTTGATTTACAAATGAGCTTGGTTTTAATCAATAGAAAAAAAAATAGGTGTCTGGTTTTCATGAGAGAGAAAGAAAGAGACATTGAAAGAAAGAGAGAAAAAAGGAAAAGGTGGACGGCTCAGGGGAGAAGGGGCCGGACACAAGCTGGTCATTTCTCCCCTAAGCTTCCCCACGTCCCTGCTACTCAGAAACACTAGCAAATTCATCTGTATCTTGTAGGCTGAAAATGAAAGAAAGGTATTTAAATTCAACTTCTACACTAAGTTCCAAATATAAAAAGGTAAAAATGGACAAATTCCCTGCTTTACTATTATCCAAAGCAGAATTACCTGGCTAAACACAAAATATAAAAGTGTTTGTGGGATCCAATGAGTATGTTGAAGCATCTGCTCTTCTGAGGGGCTCTCATCACATGGATGCCACACGGAGACACAGATGCTGAGCATTCAGAGGAGTGTGACGGAGAGGGAAGGACTCTGCGGTCAGCAGGCCTGGGCGGCTGCGGCAGCCTTCTACTAAGAGAAAAACCACAGGCCGTTTCTTAGGCTCAGTTTCGTCATTCAGAGAAATGGGTGAAAGCAGCCTGGGTGGTCTCCAAAGATCCTTCCCTATAAACCCAAAAAACTACATGATTCTATGATTCTAAGTCAAATAATCATTGTCACAATGTCACAGTTTCTCTTAAAACTGGGAGGAATGACCCACAGATGTTCTCAGCAGAGGTAGACTTCAAATGTATCGTTTGCTTATTTTGGGGAACAGTACAGCCTCCTTCAAACTATGATTCTATTCACACTTAACTAGTCTTCTTTATAAGAATAAAAATATACCCAGACACATACATCAGACCCACTGTTGTTGAAAACAAGCTCTTACACCAGCTTTTTATCTGCAAAGATGCACAAACCACCCAACTGTCATTAGAACCGGGTTGCCTTCTGGTCACTTTCTCTGGTATTTGCATATTGGATTACTGACCATTTTTCTTCCCCAACTTGATCTTCAACTCCTGGAGAGCGAGCAGGGCCATTGGCACAGTGCCTGGTACAGAGGGCTGCTCTGTGGCCACTGGCCAAATGAGCAAATTTTAACCTCTAATAGTGGCCCAAATACTATTAGCACAATAAAGCAACCCTGGGATAAAGATATGAACAACAGGCTTGGTGCCTGTGGCTCAGTCGGCTAAGGCACCAGCCACGTACACCTAAGGTGGGGGGTTCGAATCCCCAGCCCGGCTCGCCAAACAACAATGATGGCTGCAACCAAAAAATGGCCAGGCATTGTGGCGGGTGCCTGTGGTCCCAGCTGCTTGGGAGGCGGAGGCAGGAGACTTGCTTGAGCCCAGGAGTTGGAGGTTGCTATGAACTGTGATGCCATGGCACTCTACCCAGGGGGATAGCTTGAGGCTCCGTCTCAAAAAA
>CAUYQV010132356.1:0-21486 GCA_963574575.1 Galagoides demidoff
TCAAGCGAGTCTCCTGCCTCTGCCTCCCAAGTAGCTGGGACCACAGGCACCCGCCACAACGCCCAGCCATTTTTTGGTTGCAGCCATCATTGTTGTTTGGCGGGCCCGGGCTGGGGATTCGAACCCGCCACCTTAGGTGTACGTGGTTGGCGCCTTAGCCGATTGAGCCACAGGCGCCGAGCCAACACTATTTGTTAAATAGGGAGTCTTTCTCCCAATTTAAGTTTTTGGTAGGCTTATCGAAGATCAAATGATAATAAGTGTCTGGATTCATCTCTTGGTTCTCAATTCTGTTCCATACATCTACCTCTCTATTTTTGTACCAATACCATGCTGTTTTGATCACTATAGATTTATAGTATAGTCTGAAGTGCGGTAGCGTGATTCCATCTAATTTGTTTAATTTCTGAGTAATGTCTTGACTATTTGAGGTATTTCCTGTTTCCATATAAAATGAAGTACTAGTTTTTCCAGATCTTTAAAGTATGACAGAGGTGCTTTAATGGGGATTGCATTAAATCTGTAAATTGCTTTGGGTAGTATGGACATTTTAACAATGTTGATTCTTCCCAGCCATGAACATGGTATATTTTTCCATTTGTTAACATCTCCAGCTATTTCTTTTCTCAAAGCATAGTTCTCTTTATAGAGATCTTTCATGTCTTTTGGTAGGTACACTCCCAGATATTTCATTTTCTTTGGCAATACAGTAAAGGGAATAGAGTCAAACCATGAATGGATTAGTAAATTGTGGTATATGTATACCATGGAATACTATGCAGCCTTAAAAAGATGGAGCCTTATCCTCTTTTATGTTTACATGGAGCAACCTAGGACATATTCTCCTGAGTAAAGTATCTCAAAAATGGAGGGAAAAGTATCCAATGTACTCAGTACTTCTGTGAAATCTACTTATATTTACTCACATTTTGTTATGAAAGATAGAACACAACTATTAGCCCAGGATGAAGGAGAGAAATGGAGTGGGAAGGGAGGGAACGGGGAAGGTTTGATAGAGGGAGGGTAAAAGGTGGGACCACACCTGTGGAGCATATTGATCCTTGGTACAAGTCAAATCTGTCAAGTGTAGAACATAAATAAATGTCTTAACACAATAATCAAGTAAATGAGGCAAAAATTTGAGTGGTTTGATATAACCATGTCAGATTGTATAAAAAAACCCAACACACTGTACCTGACATATGCATAAATGTATTCTTGATCTTTGTGTATTTAACTTATTAAAAAAAAAAATAGCCAGGTGTTGTGGCAGGCGCCTGTAGCCCCAGCTACTTGGGAGGCTGAGGCAAGAGAATCACTTAAGCCTAAGAGTTTGATTTGGTCTTTTTTCCATTCAATTATGTATAAATCATTTGTTGGATCTGATGGGCAGCATACTAAGATAAGTTATTTAACTTTATTCTTAGAAAACATATGTATTTGTCTCTATTCACATAATTATAACTATAATTTGGCATGTTATTAAATATAAAGCAAATTTATTGAAAAGTAGGAGTTAAAATGTACTTACAATTAATATATAGTTATTTGAAACAAGAATTCATTTATTTTCTTTATCATAGAAGTGGTCTCTATTCATAGGTTCATTAAATTTAAAGTTATCATAGTAGACAATAATTGATATGACTAGATAAAGGAGCCTAGCAATTCTCCATTAATACTAGCAAAGATTTTTTTCAAAGTGATCATAATATTATAGATTCAGTATGTTTAAAATTCTTATTTTAATTTAGCTTAAACATTAATTGACTAATGCTTTTGAATCACTATTTTTTAAATCATTTATGTAGGTGAATGGATGAATTTTTTGCTTGCTAGTGTTCTTGTATGTTTCATATGTTTTAAATGATGTTCTTATATCAATCTTCTGTTCATCTGATATCACCAACATGTGTACTGTTATGAAAAAGATTTTTTAAAATTGCTGTTGTTTTTGTTTTGGTAAGTGATCATATGCCGCCGTGCCCACTTGGAGACTGGTGAATTTAAAGGATAGATTGCTGGTTACAAAAACTCACTTCAATATAGAATTTCTGTTAAACAATGATGGTTTGTGACAAAATATTGTCATTAAAGATTTTAAAATACAAAGTTTGTTAGGGTGAATAAATCTAAATAAATACATTAGTCTTTTGTTTTAAATAGCGCTGGCTGGTGCTTTGAATGTAAATGTGAAGAAGGAAATATCTAGTCCAGCAAGACCTTGCTCTTTTGAAGAGGCCATGAAAGGTACCAATTTGATTCTTCTTAAAAATTGTAAGTAGGTGATCCTGTATGTTTCCTCTTGCAAACCATAGTATTTTGTTTTCCTTAGTACTTACAACACTTAGAAGGGTATCTTCCACATTATAAAATAAATAAATATTTGTTTAACTTAACTGAATGCAAACTTGTTTTTCAACTTGACATATCCCTTCATCCAGCATATGAAATAATTTTTTAAACTTATGTTAGAGGAGTTTTTGTTTTTAATTCCCCAATATTAAAATTCTTAAAAGTATATATAAAGTAGGGCAGCACCCATAGCTCAGTGGGTACAATGCCAGCCACATATACCCAGGCTAGCTGGTTCAAACCCAGCCTGGGCCAGCTGAACAGCAATGACAACTGAAAAAAAAAAGACCAAGCATTGTGGTGGGTGCCTGTGGTCTTGGCTGCTTGGGAGGCTGAGGCAGGAGAATCATTTAAGCCCAGAAGTTTGAGGTTTCTGTGAGCTGTGATACCACAGCACTCTGCCAAGGGCAATATATGAAACTCTGATGCCATGGCACACTACTGAGGGTAACAAAGTGAGACTCTGTCTAAAAAAAGAAAAAAGAAGAAGAAGAAATAAAGAAAGTGATTAAATGAGCAATATTTTAAGGTCTAATTTAGAGGTTTGTTTATGTGATTTTTCAATACAAAATTTATTTGTTTATTTATTTTGAGACCGAGCCTCAAGCTATCCCCCTGGGTAGCAACAAAAAAATAACTGGGCATTGTGGCGGGCGCCTGTAGTCCCAGCTACTCAGGAGGCTAAGGCATGAGATTCACCTAAGCCCAGGAGTTGGAGGTTGCTGTGAGCTGTGTGACACCACGGTACTCTACCAAGGGCGATAAGGTGTGAGACTCTGTCTCTACAGAAAAAAAATATATATATACGTATATATATAGAGAGAGACTCTGCATATTTTTATTTTTTTATTGGATTAATCCAGTTTTGTTAACAGGAAAAAATCCACAAACAAAAAAATCCACAATAAAATAAACTAAGCAGGATTAAATCATTCTTTTCTTAATTTGGTCAATAAACATTTGTTAATTACCTGCTATACACCAGGCAATAACAATAAAACTTCTGCTTTACATAGTTCATATAATAATAAAATTCAAAATCAAGATTAGCAGTTGAAATTATAGGATCATCTTAAGGTAACACTAATGCTTTTTCAAAGTATCCTATGGGATGGCCATTTATTTATTAATTTATGTATATTCTCACTCTTGCCCAAGCTACAGTAATATGGCATCAGCCTAGTTCATACCAACTCACACTCCTGGGTTCAAGAGATCCTACTGTTTCTGCCTCCCAAGTAGCACCTGGCACAACACCTGGCTAATTTTTCTATTTTGAGTAGAGATGGGGTCTCATGCTTTTGCTTGTACTGGTCTCAAACTTCTGAGCTCAAGGGATCCTCCCACCTCAGCCTCCCAGATTGCTAGGATTACAGGCATGAGCTACCATGCCCGGCCTAGACTACTTTTAAATGTCTGCCCTGTGGTCCGAAGTTTTGTCTCAATCAAAATTGGGTTGTTGGCTCGGCGCCTGTGGCTCAATCAGCTAAGGCGCCAGCCAGGTACACCTAAGGTGGCGGGTTCAAATCCCCAGCCCGGGCCGCCAAACAACAATGATGGCTGCAGCCAAAAAATAGCCAGGCGTTGTGGTGGGTGCCTGTGGTCCCAGCTACTTGGGAGGCGGAGGCAGGAGACTCGCTTGAGCCCAGGAGTTGGAGGTTGCTATGAGCTGTGATGCCATGGCACTGTACCCAGGTGGATAGCTTGAGGCTTCGTCTCAAAAAAAAAAAAAAAAATTGGGTTGTTAAAATATATTGGTATTGTCAGAATTTAGGTGAAAACAGGTTTAAATAACTCATGAGTAAATGATATATTTTCTCAAATTATTTAGATAGAATAATAATAAAACATAGAATGTTAAAATTAAGTGGCATTTCCCCTCCCTCAATATAAATCACTTTCCACAGGAATTAAGCTTTTAGCCAACTGGTAAGATGGTTAAGTTTCAAATATTTTTAGATGAACATAAGGTAACTATCTAACTCATATACCATTTGCCATTTTAAAATCCTTTTTGCAACTAGGATTTCTTCTCAGTACCGAATTAAGAAATTTAATAGTCGTGTTTTCTGGGAAGTATGTATTTCTCCCCACAGAGCCTCAAGCTTGTGGATCAAAATTTGGCTCCGTACTCAACCCAGAAAACTGCTATTAGCAGTAGCAATAGGCTCTGTTCAGTGCCATTATTGACTCAAGTAGAGAAGACAAAAGGAATGGAATCAAGGAGAAAAAGTAGATATTAAGAAGTGGTAGAATCTATGTTATGTGCTAAATGTTGCCTGTCCTTGGTATTAATCCATAACTACTCCTGAAAACGAAATTGGAAAAAGATAGGAAATACTTGCTCATTTTACATTGGAAATTTAATATGTAAACCTAAAATAATCCTCATTCTGACCAAAATTTTTTTCTTAAGTCCTGTCAAAAAAATGTGTTCATGTTCCTACTTGTCAAATTCAAGTTTTCTAAAACATCGGTTTAGAAGAGGAGACTTTATTAGTAACTTAGGGATAGTTTCTGGTGAAAAACTTAAACTTTGCTGAGAGAAGTGCTCAATCTCATCACTCTTGAAAAGTTTGGGGAGTGGTCTGGCATAGTGGCCCATGTCTGTAGTTCCAGCACTTTGTGAGACTTAAGGAGGAGGATTGTGTGAGATCAGGACAAGCCTGGTTAACTGAGAGAGACCCTGTCTCTTAAAAATAAAAGTTATTTATAAGTTAGTCACAAGTGATGCTATATGCCTGTAAGTCTCAGCTTTAGGGGACTGAGATAGGAGGATCATTTGAGCCCAGTGAGGTTACAGTGAGCTATGACTCTATCATTGCACTTCAGAGCCTGAGCAACAGAATGAGACCCTGTGTTTCTGAAATAAAAAGCTTTGAGCCTTTATCTTACCCGGCAGTCTTGTGCTAAGAGGAAAGTATGATAGTCGTAAGTAAGCAGGTTTATTAGCTTCCTGGAGATTTCTGTGATGTATCCTATAATATACCCTACTTATGTTGAGTAGTATAATTCACAGCATTTGGAAGAGTCTTGGGGCTATAGCTTGATAGTTGAACTGTTTAAGTTTGTTAGTATTTAACCTGCTCAGCTTTATACCAGAGGTTCTCAATGCATCTCAAAAAAGGAAAAGTATGTCTTTTTTTTTTTTTTTTTTAAGATACAGCATTGTACTCTGTTACTCATGGTGGAGTGCAGCACTCTGGGAGGTCAGAGTAGGAGGAGTTTAAGAACAGCCTGAGCAAGAATGAGACCCCCACCTCTACAAATAATAGAAAAAATTAGCCTGGAATGGTGGCATGCACCTGTAGTCACAGCTACTCAGGAGGCCGAAGTTAGAGGATCACTTGAGCCCAGGACTTTGGGGTTTCAGTGACCTATGATGATGCCACTGCACCCCAGCTGGGATGACAGAGTAAGACTCTGACTCAAAAGAAAAAGAAAGCTCCCTGAAGCCTCAAAGTCTGGGCTCAAGGAGTACTCTTGCTTCAACCTTCTGAGTACTAGGACTACAGGCGCATACCAATATGCCCAGCTAAATTTTTTATTTTTTGTAGAGATAAGGTTTTCGCTATATTGTGCAGGCTGGTCTTGAACTCCTGGCCTTGAGCAAACCTCCCTTCTGGGCCTCACAAAGTGCTTCCACTACAGGTGTTTGCTATCATGCCCAGCTTGGCGTGTACATCTTGATGGACCAGTTTGGTATCTTATGATACTATCATAGCATCAGAAAGTAGATATTTAGAGCTGGGCATGGTGGCTCATACCTGTAATCCCAGCACTTTGGAAGGCCACAGAGGGAGGATTGCTTGAGGCTAGGAGTTTGAGGCCACCCTGGGCAATGTAGTAAAACCCCATCTCTAATAAAAAGCATTTAAATCATGACTATTGTCAGCAAATTGTAAAATGAAATTGTTAATAATTTTTTGTGATTTTAAACTGTCCTTTCTTTTTTGTGTGTGCAGCAATGAAAACTACTGGATGTAATTTAGATAAGGTAAATATCCTTCCTAATGCCCTGATGACTCCACTCATATCAAGTAGTATGATTAAGAGTGAAGATGTTACTCCAATGGAAGTAACAGCTGAAAAAAGATCTTCCCCTATTTTTAAGGTAAGCTATATTGACTAGTACCCTAACTCTTAACCTCACATATAAAAGTTGCTGTATTTTACTTGTCACATTTCTTTGATTTGTGCGCACGCTTTGGATGCACTTAGTGAATTTTTCTTTTCAAAGTAAATGCTTTATATTTCACCAAAATTGTACACAGAGTGACTGCCAATATACATTCTGACAAGGGAGGAATTAATATGTTGCTAGACCCGTGGGATGTGGGGGTTAATGAAAGTAGCAATTTTAGCATTTTCAGAATTAGAGACCCCCCTGTCTTTGCCCATAACTCCTCCTCCCTATTTCAACTTGTTTCCCTCCCTATAATATTACTGATAAGCCACAAAATGGAGATATTTTGATATCTCTTCTTCCTGAACCATAGAATTAATGTGTTCTTATTACCCTTAATTTGCTAAAGCATTATCAATACTTGATTATTATCTACTTCCTTGTTTGACTATCTTTGCTTATAGTATTTTAAAAATATATATCCTTGGCTCAGCACCTGTAGCTCAAACGGCTAAGGCACCAGCCACATACACCAGAGCTGGTGGGTTTGAATCCAGCCCTGACCTGCCAAACAACAGTGACAACTATAACCAAAAAAAAAAAAAAAAAAAATAGCCGGGTGTTGTGGCAGGCACCTGTAGTCCCAGCTACTTGGGAGGCTGAGGCAAGAGGATCAGTTAAGCCCAGGAGTTGGAGGTTGCTGTGAGCTGTGATGCCATGGCACTCTAACCAGGGTGACAGCTTGAGACTCTATCTCAAAAAAAGAAAGAAAGAAAGAAATATCCAGGCGCTGTGGCTCACACCTGTAATCCTAGCACTTGCAAGGCGGAGGCAGATGGATTGCCTGAGCTCACAGGTTCAGACTAGCCTGAGCCAGTGCCAGAACCTATCTCTAAAAATAGCTGGGAGTTGTGGTGGGCACCTGTAGTCCCAGTTACTTGGGAGGCTGAGGCAGGAGAATTGCTTGAGCCCAAAGAGTTTGAGGTTGCTGTGAACTGTAATGCCATGGCACTCTACCGAGGGTGACATAGTGAGACTCTGTCTCAAAAAAACAATAAAAATAAAATAAATTAAAATATATATACTGTGCCAGGTGCCATGGTTCATGCCTATAATCCTAGCACTCTGGGAGACCAAGGCAGGTGGATTGCCCAAGCTCACAGGTTGGAAACCAGCTAGCCGAGCAAGAGTGAGACCCCATCTCTGAAAATAGCCAGGTGTTGTGGCGGGCACCTGTAGTCCCAGCTATTTGGGAAGCTGAAGCAAGAGAATCACTTGAGCCCAAGAGTTTGAGGTTGCTGTGAGTTGTGAAGCCAGGGCATTCTACCAAGGGGGACAAAGTGAGACTCTGTCTGAAAAAAAAAAAAGTGTGTGTACATATCCTGATGACAATCAGGCATCATGTTTTCATGGAGATGTATAGTCTTGTGACTGTCCTGTAAATGATAACATAGAGTGGAAAATTGGTCCTGTATACATTTTTTGAACAATAATTTTTGAAGTATCTTATGAGCTTATTTATTGTTTATATATTCATATTGAGTTTTTAAATTTTTTAGACAACCAAGGCAGTTGGATCAACTCAGCAAACATTAGAAAATATCTCTAACATAGCAGGAAATGGATCTTTTTCATCACCATCATCTTCCCATTTACCTTCTGAAAATGAAAAGCAGCAACAGATTCAGCCCAAAGTGTATAACCCAGAGACCCTGACAACTATCCAAACACAAGACATCTCACAGGCTGGTACCTTCCCAGCAGTTTCTGGTTCTAGTCAGCTGCCCAACAGCGATGCACTCCTGCAGCAAGCGACACAGTTCCAAACCAGAGAATCTCAATCTAGAGAGGTATTACAGTCAGATGGCACAGTGGTTAATTTGTCACAGCTGACTGAAGCGTCACAACAGCAGCAGCAGTCACCACTGCAAGAACAAGCACAGACCTTACAGCAGCAGATGTCATCAAATATTTTTCCATCACCAAATAGTGTGAGTCAGCTACAGAATACTATTCAGCAGTTGCAAGCAGGAAGTTTTACAGGCAGTACTGCTAGCAGCAGCAGTGGGAGTGTTGACTTGGTTCAACAAGTTTTAGAGGCACAACAGCAGTTATCTTCAGTTTTATTTTCTGCTCCAGATGGTAATGAGAATGTTCAAGAACAGCTTAGTGCAGACATTTTTCAACAAGTCAGTCAAATTCAAAATAGTGTAAGCCCTGGAATGTTTTCCTCAACAGAGCCAACAGTCCATACCAGACCAGATAATTTAATGCCTGGAAGAGCTGAAAGTGTTCATCCACAGGCTGAAAACACGTTGTCTAATCAACAGCAGCAACAACAGCAGCAGCAAGTGATGGAATCATCAGCTGCAATGGTGATAGAGATGCAGCAGAGTATCTGCCAGGCAGCTGCCCAGATTCAGTCAGAATTATTCCCTTCTTCTGCTTCAGCAAATGGAAACCTTCAGCAATCGCCAGTTTACCAGCAGACGTCTCACATGATGAGTGCGTTATCTACCAGTGAGGACATGCAAATGCAATGTGAATTGTTTTCTTCTCCTCCTGCAGTTTCTGGAAATGAAACTTCTACAACCACCACACCTCAGGTTGCAACTCCTGGCACTACCATGTTTCAGACATCAAGTTCAGGAGATGGAGAAGAAAGTGGAGCACAAGCAAAACAGATTCAGAACAGTGTCTTTCAGACTATGGTCCAGATGCAACATAGTGGGGACAATCAACCTCAAGTTAACCTTTTTTCATCTACAAAAAATATGATGAGTGTTCAGAATAGTGGTACCCAGCAACAAGGCAATGGTTTATTCCCACAGGGTAATGAGATGATGTCACTTCAATCTGGGAATTTTTTGCAGCAGTCTTCTCATTCACAGTCTCCACTTTTTCATCCTCAAAATCCCATTGCTGATGCTCAGAACCTTTCCCAGGAGACACAAGGTTCTATCTTTCATAGTCCAAATCCTATTGTCCATAGTCAGACTTCTACAACCTCCTCTGAACAAATGCAGCCTTCAATGTTTCACTCTCAAAGTACCATTGCTGTGTTACAGGGCTCTTCAGTTCCACCAGACCAGCAGTCAACCAACATATTTCTCTCGCAGAGTCCTATGAATAATCTTCAGACTAACACAGTGGCCCAAGAAGAACAGATTTCATTTTTTGCAGCACAGAACTCAATTTCTCCACTTCAGTCAGCATCAAACCCTGAACAGCAAGCTGCTTTTCAACAGCAAGCTCCAATATCACACATCCAGAACACTATGCTTTCCCAAGAACAAGCACAGCCATCCCAGCAAGGTTTATTTCAGTCCCAGGTGTCTCTGGGTTCCCTTCCACCTAATCCAATCCCTCAAAACCAACAAGGAACAATTTTCCAGTCACAGCACTCAATAGTTGCCATGCAGAGTAACTCTCCATCCCAGGAGCAGCAGCAGCAGCAGCAGCAGCAACAACAGCAACAACAGCAACAACAGCAGCAGAACATTTTATTCAGTAACCAGAATACCATGGCTACAATGACATCTCAAAAGCAGCCACCACCAAACATGATCTTCAACCCAAACCAAAATCCACTGGCTAGTCAGGAACAACAGAACCAGTCAATTTTTCACCAACAAAGTAATATGGCCCCAATGAATCAAGAGCAGCAATCCATGCAATTTCAGAATCAGTCCACGGTTTCCTCACTTCAGAACCCAGGTCCTACCCAGTCTGAATCATCACAGACCTCCTTGTTCCATAGCTCTCCTCAGATTCAGTTGGTACAAGGGTCACCTAGTTCTCAAGATCAACAAGTAACACTCTTCCTCTCTCCAGCATCCATGTCTGCTTTGCAGACAGGTATAAACCAACAAGACATGCAACAGTCTCCTCTTTATTCCCCTCAGAACAACATGCCTGGAATCCAAGGAGCCACATCTTCACCTCAACCACAGGCTACTTTGTTTCACAACACTGCAGGAGGCACGATGAACCAACTGCAGAATTCTCCTGCCTCATCTCAGCAGACTTCAGGAATGTTCTTATTTGGCATTCAAAATAGTAAGAACCTCTTTCTAATTTCTCATTGCTTAATTGAAATGGTCAGATTATTATTATGAGAAGGAAGAGAGTTACAGTCATTTTAAGAGCACAGATTGTGGTTAGAACTTTACCACTTACAGATTTTGTGATCTTGTATAAATATACTTTTATGAACCTCAGTTTTCACATCTAAAATGGTGATATTACATACTTGAAGAGGATATATATGGTAATATATAGAAATGTTTGTTTGCTGTTTTAAACTATAAACTTGAAAAGGGAAATGAAGTAATGACAGATAATAGCCAATTGAAGTAAACAGTTTCTAAGGAAGTGGAAATCCATCTTTGCACTAATAAGGGAATATATATATACACATTCTGACAGTTAAGTTGGTGAACTTGCCACTGTGCCCTTAATGTTGGCAGTACTGTACAAACAGCTTGATGTAGTTTCATAACTTTGTTATATCTGTAGTCTCACAGTTGTGTTCATGTGGATGTGTAGCAGTGCCTTACTGAGTGACGTTCACTATTGTTGTTGCTTATTTATGTGTACCATCACAAGAATGTTGGAGCTCGAATTGAACAACAAACATTTATAAATTTATTTTTATTTTTTTATTTTTATTTTTTTTGAGACGGCGCCTCAAGCTATCCCCCTGGGTAGAGTGCCATGGCATCACAGCTCATAGCAACCTCCAACTCCTGGGCTCAAGCGAGTCTCCTGCCTCAGCCTCCCGCCTCAGCCTCCCAAGTAGCTGGGACCACAGGCGCCTGCCACAACGCCCGGCCATTTTTTGGTTGCAGCCATCATTGTTGTTTGGCGGGCCTGGGCTGGGGATTCAAACTCGCCACCTTAGGTGTACGTGGCTGGCGCCTTAGCCACTTGAGCCACAGGCACCAAGCCATACACAATTTTAAATTAAAGATTCTGATGTGGGAAAATATCCTGGATTATCTGTTTGGTTTTAAATGCAATTATATGTATTATTATAAGAGGGAAGCAGAAGGAAATTTGACACAAGAAGAACAGGAAGAGAAAAAATGATAAAAGTGGGTTACTGTATTAATTTCTTATTGCTGCTACAGCACATAACTACACATCTTGTGGCTTATCTACAATAAATTATTATTTTACAATTCTTTTTTTCAAATTTCAGAATGTTACTGGGTTACAAATGTTTGGTTACGTGCGTTAATTTTGTAAAATTCAAGTTAAGGTTATAATTGTGCCCATTTCCCAGATTGTATCTGTCAAGTCTTTCCCCTTGATTTCCATTGAATTTTAGAATCTTATGTGCATGGAATAGAAAAACACTACCTGGGCTCACTTTTAAATTGTAGATAATTGATCAACACTCATATTCCAAGGTACTACACCCATCTTAAAAATATAAACTTAATAATACCTGCAAAGCCCTCTATTTTCCATGTAAGGAGTTTCCAGGTTCAAGGATTATGGTTTGGACATCTTTGTTGAGCCATAATCCTTCCTACTAGCATATTACTCATAGAAACTTCCAAGTCATACACATCTTAGTAATATGTGCCTTATGAAAACATTAATATTTAACAAATTTCCTATATAACAATAGCTCTACAGTTTGGAAGGATATATACAGGGAGAAATTCAGTAGCATTGGTAAGATTTTACTTCTTATTGTGGGTGAAAATTCCATAGTTGTTTATTTTATAATTTTTATCCCTTATGTGTACCTAATGGGAATATGCAAGTATGCATAAAGACATATACTACATATTTAACAATAATAAACATGTAATGGGAACAACTTATTTTATTATTTCTGACACAAGCGTTTGGAACAAATGTTCTGAGAACAATTAGAAAAACTAAGCCAAACAAATAAGGAAACAGTTTCTTAAAATTATCTTAAAATCATAGAAGATTATTGACAGTTCCTAGGACAAAATTCAGGATTTGAAAATACAGACTTGAGAGACCTCAATTTGGGGCCAATTTATACCTGGGGCATTTATCAATCTTAGAAGTATTATTAAGTCAAAGAAATAAAAAAGAATAGTCCACGTCTGGAATCTCAGTGCTTTGGGAGGCCAAGGTGGATGATTGCTTGAGTCCCGGAATCTAAAACCAACCTGAGAAGCATGGTGAACTTTGTCTCTACCAAGTAAAAATCTTAGCTGGTTGTGGTGAAATGTGCCTGGGCCCTCACTTTGGAAGCTAGGCAAAAGAGTCACCTAAACCAGGAGTTTGAGGTTGTAATGACCATTGATGATGCCACTGCACTCTAGCCACAGAGTGAGACCTTATCTCAAAACTAAATCCAACAATACAGAAAAGAAATAAAAAATAAAGTCTTACTATATACCTCATAACAACTACAAGAAAAATTAAGGCAAATAAAGGAATCTCTAAATATAAAGTAATAAATACTAAAGTATATAAGGAGAAAGAAGAAAAACATATTTTGAGAAATGTAACTGATGGCTAAATTCTCATCATGAACAACAGAAGTAAGAAAATTATAAAATATTATCCTAAATAAGCTGGTTTAAAACAATTTTCATCTTAGGCTGGGTGCAGTGACTCACACTTGAATTCTAGCACTCTGTGAGGCTGAGGCATGTAGATTGCCTGAGCTCAAGAGTTTGAGAACCTGAGCAAGAGTGCGATTCTGTCCATGAAACTAGCTGATCACTGTGGTGGGCACCTCTAGTCCCAATTACTTGGGGGGCTGAGGCAAGAGGATCATTTGAGCCCAAGAGTTTGAGATTGCTGTGAGCTATGATGCCATAGCATTCTACCAAAGATGACAAAGTGAGACTTTCTCAAAAAATAATAATAATAGTAATAATAATTGTCATCTTAGAATTATCTACTCAGTGAGTATAATATCCTCCAATAATAAAGTTACAATAAAGGTAAATTTAAACAATAATAGCTAAAACAATAATAATTGGTCTGAACCATCATGCTTCATTTTTAGACATAATATACAGTATCCATGAATGAAAGTGTTGTGCTTTGGTAGTCGAAAATTATTATTACTAATTTTTTTTTTTTTCAGTTTTTCACCGGGGCTGCATTTGAACCCAACACCTCTGGTATATGGGACCGATACCCTACTCCTTTGAGCCACAAATGCCCAAATAAATTTTCACTTATTTATTATTTATTTATTTATTTATTTATTTATTTATTTATTTATTTGTAGAGACAGAGTCTCACTTTATTACCCTCAGTAGAGTGCCATGGTGTCACAGCTCACAACTTCCAACACCTGGGCCTAAAGCAATTCTCTTGCCTCAGTCTCCCAAGTAGCTGGGACTATAGATGCCTGTAACAATATCTGGCTATTTTTTGTTACAGTTTGCCTGGGCTGGGTTCAAACCCTCCTAGGTATATGGAGCCAGTGCCCTACCCACTGAGCACAGGCACTGCCCCCCAAAATTAATTTTTAAAGAAAGTGTTTTTTACTATGTTTAACATTTTTGATGTTTTATGATTTTGATGATTTATTTCCCTCTATAAATTAGAATCAATACAGATACAGGTATAACTGTAAATATAGATCAGTAATCTATTGTTGCTCACCATGTTGGCTCACAAACATGGTGGCTTAAAACAATATGAGTTCATTATTTCTTACAATTGCATAGGTCAACTGGATGGTTAGTCTGGTGCTTGCTTGCTTTACTCATATTTATCTGTGCATATCTAAAAATTGGCAGGAGATTTTGTTGGACTTGACTGGGCACTATTTGGCAATAGGTTGATCAAGTTGATCTAAGATGTTTGACCAAGAAAATGAGGCTCTCTCCCATGGGATCTCACATCACTCACCAACATGGACTAGCTTGGTTTTACTGAAGTGGCAGTTAAATGGTAGGGTATAGCCAGTCCTCTTGAAGTATAGACTCCATCAGGCACACTGCCATTCTTCTGGGCAAAGCAGACTACAGGCCAGTCCAAATTCAAAGAGGGAATTTTTTTCTACCATGTGATGGTACAAAAGCAATTTTACTTTGCAGTGTTTGGAGCATGAGGAGAAATGAAGAATTAAGGAAAAATCTTAAATCCGAGCACACAAAATGATACTTACCTCATAGTATTATGCAAAAAGCAAAATGAAGGACTTGGTAAAATCCAGATAATTCATGTGCTAGCTCTGGTTCACAGGTCTTTAACACACAACACAACATTGAATGCACAGCTTTAAGGAACCATGGAGACCAAACCAATCTTGTTTTTAAGAAAACGATCATTCAAAAACGTATAGCAATACTATTGACATTTAATATTTCTAAAGTCATAAGCAATCCTGAGTAAGAATAACAGAAACCATCATAATATTGAGAATAAGTGGTCATTGCTTTAGTTCTTGATACATTTCGAATCTATACTACGGGCTTTTTGTCTATCATCTCATGCTATGTTTAAAATAACTCCATGAAGAAGATATATTTTTGTGTTTGTTTCATACACAGAAGCATAGAAGTATTAAACAATTTTATGTAGTCTGAAGAATAGTAAGTAATGGTTCCGTTTGCAGATGCCAGCTGACTTTGAAAGCTGTGAAGTCACTGATGATTCATTTGTGTATTTGATACATTAAGAAATAAAATTTAGACAAATCACCTCATACAGAATGATTGCTCCATAAAATTTAACACCAGTTATCATTTTTATTTGTTCTCTAAAAGAGAATCTAAAACTGAGTCCAGTGTTCTAAAATATAGTATGTTTTTACTGAAGCATTTTTAGCTTTGTGTGTGGCCATAACCATATAAATATGTCACAATACTTATAACGTAATAACTATAAATTTCCTCTACCAGGATATTTCCACTTTTACTACTTACATTTTTGTCTGTTTTTTATTTTTGTGGATACTTACATTTATTTTTATGTGTTTTCCACTGGTGACAAAAATTATTAAAAGTCACTTTTTCTATAGTCTAATCATGTGACTTAACGAAGAACAATTTACTATATACTCTGATTTGGGTTGAATAAACCTCGGAAAGATATGTAGCATATTAAATGGAAGACATATTCATCCATGTATGTAAACCTAAATGGATTTTCAATATTTCAGAATTCTCACAAATTAAGGGCGTCTAAGAAAATATTTGCTTTATATAACAGAATTGTCTTGCAAGAAAATAATTGTGAAAATTATTTAATCAATTTGGGGTGTTTGTGTGTTAAATTTGCTTACGGTGGAATTGATGATTAAATAGTCCATTCATATTATTAACATATTTTTAGGCATTTTAAGCAAAAAAATAATTAAATTTATGTTTTTTAATGAGTTGATGCCTTTATTTTTCTCTTCCAAATAAATACATTTTAAACGCCCCTATAGTTTTTGAAAATGCTTTATGTCAGCATTCTTCCTCATTCTTATAGTGAGATGAAGCTTTATTTTCATGCTGATGATTTTATGTCTTTCAATTATTCTTAGGTCAATGGATATTCTTTTCTATTGTGAAAGCACAATCTAGGCTTATTGGCAAATTCTCAACAAGAGGAGGCCGTGCAAGAAAGTTTCCCTGCCACATCTGTGTTTTCTGATTTAAAATGCCTTCCATAAGAATGTAGAATTCTAGCATACATTGAAAGCTCACATAACAAAGAATGATAAAACAATTTAATTTTTGTTTAGTAAATATAAATGTATGATTATGTCACTTTTTCTCCATTTTCCCATCTTCCCGTTAATTATGCACTCTTTTTTGCCTTTCTGTTCTGGAAGGCTAATCACTACATAATAGATAACCAGGGAAGAATTCCTTGCTCTCCAACTTTCCCTTGGGGTCAGAAAGTAGAAAACTCTGCAGCATAGTTGGAGAAAGGTGGAGCAAGACATTGAAGTTGTACTCCCTTCTTGTCCTTTGTGTTGTCATCATTCTAGCAGTGACTGTGGTCTATTGTTTCAGTTGATGTCAGATGATCCCTTTGTGGTGGAGCTTCCGTGTCTGGTAACACCATTCTCTTCCTGCTTTCTTCCAGACTGTGGCTTGGTGGTTTCATACCCAGACTCTAAATCTTGCCTTAATTAAACACTCCTCTTATATGTGTGGTAACTCCAATTGACACATAGTTTAAAGCAATTATTTGCATAGTGTTAATGATAAAAAGAAACTCCTAAAAATCATATAATTTTAGCTTGAATGTTTCCTTTAAATGGAAGGATAAGTGTGATTAATATGCTTTCATTCTTTATTTTTCTATTTAATTTTAAGGCTATATTAATTAAGAAAGAATATGGGTAAAGGAGAGAGGAAGAGGAGGGGAGGGGGGAGGGTGGGTGAAGGGAAGGTGATTGGTGGCATCATGCCTATGGTTCATCCTATAAGGGTACATGTGAATCTCTCTAAATGTAGAATATAAATATCTTAACACAATAACTAAGAAAATGACATGAAGGCTATATTAACCAGTTGGATGAAACTATTTTAAATTGTATATAGAACCAGCACTCTGTACCCCATAATAGCATTAATGTACACAACTATGATTTGAGAAAAAAAAGAAAAAAAGAAAATCAGGGGTCAACTTAAGGAGATGGTCACTGTAGGGAGGTAGTCAACGATGGAGGGTCTATTATATTTCAAAGTTTGATTTACCATTAGGCAATAAATATAACCTCAATAAACTCAAAAAAAAAAGAGAGAAAGAAACATAAAATTTGGGGGTGCTTTTATTCAGGGAGGAAAAAATAAAAATCTTTTTATTTATTCTTTTACAAATAAGCAGGCATAATTCTTTAGAAAATGAGAAAAGAAATCAGAAATGCCACAGCTATTAGGACAATAGAAAGACTTGTTTTTATTCGGGTTACACTAGTATCAAAAGGCTAAGACCTTTTAAAGTACTGTAAGTATAATTTAATTCTAAATAGTTAGAGATTTTTCACAGGATTCTCTAGTGTGCCCACATAAAATGACAAAATTAAACTACTATTTAAAATTTGTAAGGAATTCAAAGAAAATGTGAACATTTTGACCTTCAGTAAAGGGAATGGAAAAAGACTGTACAAAGAATAAAATCAAAAGAGATTTAGTAAGAAACATAGCATGAAGGGGAATGCAAGACAGTCAATTGCGGTTGAAAAAAAAATCAGTCTATTTCTATTTTTCCTCCATGAAGTTCACTTGTAATGTTGATACTTCAAGCAGAAAAATATTGTTTTTCCAATATAATAATTCTGAAATAATAGAAATGCATTTGGACATATAATGGAAAAAATTCTCAACAGAGCAATATCAAGTTGAATGAAGTTTCAGTGCCACGGTAAGTAATACACAGTTAATATTATTTATTGTATACCTTATGAAATTCAAATTCTTGACTCTAATACTGTAAAGTATACAACTCCTCCCCCATTCTGCCATACATGTACACATTATTTTTACTGGAATTAGAGTACATTGACAATTTAGAGAAGGAATACAGATACTAGTAATATTTTATGGTAAACATAATTAGTGTTAAAACAACTTAGCAAAGTAAATATGTTAATATATTCTGAGAAAGGTCCTCAATGGCACAATTACTAACATACTTGTATTAGTTCATATCCATAATGAAATGTATTGTCATAATGTTATAGCACCTTCCACCTAGTCATTCCCTTGGACATATAGCACAGTTACTAATCTCCTTCAGCTCAAAACCCATGTGTCTAAATACTCTGCTTCGTGCTACTGGGCTGAGATGCTGCCTGTGAAGTTAGATCAACAGGAGGATGAGGGGGGGAAGAAGAGAAAAGCAGAGGGAGAAAAGATTTTATCCTTCTCGTCTTGCTTGTTTTCCTGCCAATTGCTCTCCAAAAACATCTCTTCAACTCAGTAGTAGTAGCTTTAGTTTCCAACCGAAACATATTTAAAAGATTATCAAGTGAATAAATAAAATATTACCAAACATATTCTCATACTACAGGAAAATTTTTAACCTTGAGAAAGTAAAATTTATTCACAGTTCAAGGTTGCTTTGCTATTAGTAAATCTGTTGTTATCTCTACAGCATAATAGTAGAACTTAAAAAATTTTATACTGACATCACAATTGTGATAATTTTTATACCCTATGGCTTTTGGGGAGAGAGACAAAGAAAGGGAAAAAATAATGGAAGGAAGGAAGGATTTAGTTGATGAATTAGAATTCTTATCATTCATTGCCTGTGGGAAGGTAAAATGGCACAATCACTGTGGAAATGACATAGTGATTTCTCAAAAATTTAACAAACACCTTCATTAGCATCCAGCAATTCCACTACTAGGTATATGCTCACAAGAAATAAAAGCAGAGA
The DNA here is from genome assembly GCA_963574575.1 of Galagoides demidoff. Lineage (NCBI taxonomy): Eukaryota > Metazoa > Chordata > Mammalia > Primates > Galagidae > Galagoides > Galagoides demidoff. The sequence continues at coordinate 18,821 of CAUYQV010132356.1, forward strand.
CTTAAAAATAGACATTTGTATGCCCTTGTTTGTGCAGCATTATTCACAATAGCCAAAAGGTAAAAGCAAACCAAATATCCATCGATGAATTAATGAATAAACCAAATATGGTATATAGATGCAATTGAATATTATTCAACCTTCAAAAGGAAAAAGATCCTGGCACGTGGCACAGAAAGGATGAACCTTGGACACATTATAATATGTGAAAGTAGTCACAAAATGATAATATTGATTCCACTTATACTCTTCTATGAGATACACAGAATAGTTAAATTCATATATGCAGGAAGTACAGTGGTAGTTGCCAGGGGCTGGCAAAAAGGAATAATGGAGAGTTAGTGTAAAAATTGGTAAATCTTATGTGTGTATATTTTACTACAATATATATCATTGAAAGAGAGTGTGAGCACAGCATGACACCTTATAATTTTTTCCATGGCTACAGAAGAAAAGACTTTGAGAAAAATTAGTACACGTTGTTGATAAAAGCACTGAGAGAAGAGGCTATTTTAATAGAATAAAACATATTCCTAAAGCATGCACTTGGTTTTAGTTGGCACATAGGTGACTTTGCTGCTATGATTAGAGACAAGGATGTCCATTATTTCTATTATTATACAATTAACATCGTACTGGATGTATTAGTCAATGAATTAGACAAGAGAAGTCGAGAGAAGTGAAGAATAAGAAAATAATTATTAACACTCTATTTTTACATGATACAATAGCACAACTATTGTAATGGAGAACAAGTGATATATTTAAATAAATAATAAAGTGGAAGACCAATAACTAACATGCAGACATAATTAAGCTTCACGTAAACATACAATAAACACTCAGAAGACAAAATAGCTTTATAAGTCTTCATAATAGTAAGTAAGATAGGAAATAATTAGAAATAAACCTGATGGAAATAGGCAAAATATTTATGAGGAAGATACAAAAATACAAAAAAAGACAAAATATTTGACTTGAACAATTTAAAAAGATATCTCTACTTCTTGGATAGTGTGCTTTTACATCCTAAAGATATTGGTTCTCCTTAGGGTAATTTATATATTTAGTATAATTCTGTGAAAATACAAAGAATTTATATAACTACTACAATTTATATAAAAATCTCTTGAAAATCATAAGCATAAATTCCTAGAATGTAATTTTTTAAAACAATCCATGAAGAGGTAGTAAGATATAAAAAAGAGAACACATTAGGAAGTATCTTATTACATTGCATTACCTCCTGAAAAGATAGAGTTAATTTAGGGTCGATATTAGCAGACGTATAATAGAAAACATGAAATTGAAGGAAAACAACCAAAGCTACAAAATAAATAAGCAAACACATGAATAGACAATTCACAAAAAAAGATAAGAAAAACACAAAGAAAAACTGTAGTTCTGCACACATTTTGACATTTTACTAAACACCTGGAAGCTTGACTAAAAATACAAAGGCCTATTTCGGTGAGCTGTGAGGAAACAGGCAGTCTCACACTCACACAATCCTTCTGAGACTGTTAGTCGGTACAATCAATGAGGGAAATTTGCCAATATACATGTTTTCCTCTAAACTTGCAATTTTACTTCTAGGAAATTACTCTAACAATTACATAAATATTACATCAACTTACTTGCAGTGGTTTATTCATCGGAACCTTGTTCATAAATTATTATGGAAAAACCCATCCTTTATGCATAGTAGGTTGATATAATAAATCATGCGACTGGCAGAAAATGAACAGATTGTCATTGTAAAAATCATCGACAATAATCTCTATAAACTCACATGAAGTTACAGCCAGAAGTTAACGCTTATTGAAAATAGCAAGTTTAAAATACAAACTCAATCACAGCATATTGCCTAATTTAAGGTTAAAAAAAAAATCTATAAACTAATGTTGACCTCTGTTCTATGTCACGATAGGCTATTTTTTCTCCCAGAGCTATAGGTCAAAATTTCCAGAATGAATTTTTTTTTCTATGATTTAGAAAGCAAGTGAGCATTTTGTGATTTACATGTGTCAGGTTTCTCACTGCAGGAGGAGAAAACTACTAATGTGAAAGGCAGAAAGAAAGAATATCTCCTGTGAAGCTGAATTCGAGCCAGAGATACCAAAATGATCGTACTGTAGAAGGAAAGGTAAGTAGGTGAATGGATGAATATATGGAGAGAAAAAGAGAAAAAAAGGTGTGTGTATATATAACACATGGATATATATGTGTGGCACATATGCATACATAAACATGATGGTGACCAATGCCAGTAAGCACATCGAGCACCAATATGTTGGTGTGTAAGTAATGTTTTTCTACAAAGATTCTTGGACTATGGCTAATTCTGGAATTAAAAGAGTAAAACTCTAGTACATGGAATGTTTTATTGCATCAGACAAATGGAATTTTTTTTTTTTTTTTGAGACGGAGCCTCAAGCTATCCCCCTGGGTAGAGTGCCATGGCATCACAGCTCATAGCAACCTCCAACGCCTGGGCTCAAGTGAGTCTCCTGCCTCCTCCACCCCCCAAGTAGCTGGGACCACAGGCGCCCACCACAACACCCGGCCATTTTTTGGTTGCAGCCATCATTGTTGTTTGGCGGGCCCGGGCTGGGGATTCGAACCCGCCACCTTAGGTGTACATGGCTGGCGCCTTAGCCTATTGA
>CAUYQV010132357.1:0-37418 GCA_963574575.1 Galagoides demidoff
GCATCACAGCTCATAGCAACCTCCAACTCCTGGACTCAAGCGAGTCTCCTGCCTCCGCCTCCCAAGCAGCTGGGACCACAGGCGCCCGCCACAACGCCCGGCAATTTTTTGGTTGCAGCCATCATTGTTGTTTGGCGGGCCTGGGCTGGGGATTCAAACCCGCCACCCTAGGTGTACGTGGCTGGTGCCCCAGCCGACTGAGCCACAGGCGCCGAGCCCAGTGTACTATTTCTATATGCAATTTGAAATACTTTCATCCAACTGGTTAACATAGCCTTGATGTCTTTTTCTTAGTTATTGTGTTAAGACATTTATATTCTACATTTAGAGAGATTCATATGTACCCTTATAGGATGAACCATAGGCGTGACCCTACCAATCACTCTCCCTCCACCCACCCTTATTTAGTTCTTTAGGAGACTGTTTTTTAATCTTAGAAAGCATGGAGATTTGGGGATTTTTATTTTTTAAAAAAATTATTTCTAAGATAACTGATGGCTCAGCACCCATGGCTCAAGTGGCTAAGGTGCCAGCCACATACACCTAAGGTAGTGGGATCGAATTCAGCCTGGGCCCGCCAAACAACAATGATGGCTGCAACCAAAAAATAGCTGAGCGTTGTGGCGGGTGCCTGTGGTCCCATACTTGGGAGGTAGAGGCAGGAGACTCACTTGAGCCTGGGAGTTGAAGGTTGCTATGAGCTGTGATGCCACAGCACTCAAGCCAGGGGGACAGCTTGGGGCTCTGTCTCAAAAAAAAAAAAAGATAAATGAATTATGGTTAAGGAATATATACTGGTCTGTATACTTCCAATTTTGGAATTTTTTAAAAACATGCTTTACAACTGAGTAGATGATCTATATGCATATGTATATAATTATTAAAATTCTATGTCTTCTGTTGAGTGAAATCTCTTATAATTGTGAGGTGAACCTCTTTGATTCTAGTAATGCTCTTTGCCATAAAGTCTATTTTAACTAATATTAACACTTTTCCCTAACGCTCTGTGGTTTACATCTGTCCATCATTTTTGTCAGCCTCTTACTTTCAGTCTTCCTTTACTCATATATTAGGTGCATTTCTCCAGTAAACTGCTTTCAGCTGAATGTTTTAAAACATAATCTGACGATCTTTGCTTTTTAAGCTATCAATTTAGTCCAGCTGAATTTATTATAATTACTGATATAATTTGGGTTTAGTTGTACTATCTTAATTTGTGCTATTTGTCCAAGTTTTTCTGTATTTTCTTTCTTTCTTATATGCTTTTAGTTTTTGAACCTCTATTCTATTTTCCTTCAATTAGTTTGAAAATTATAAATTCTATTTCTGTTAGGGTTACCCTAGAAATTTTAACATTTATACTTGAGTTAACAGTATCTAAAGTTAAAGAGACCTTAGATCAATTTAGCTTTCTTACCTTACCTGCTATTATTTTCCAGCATTTTAACACAATGCTGTTTTTCTTGATTGTCTGAATTAGGCAGCACCATAACCACTGTGCTATGGATGCTGAGCCATATTTCCAGAACTTTTTCATCATCCCACAAAACTCTCTAGTCATTAAACAGTAATGCTCCATCCCCACTCCCCAGCCTCTTGTAGCCACTGTTCTATGTTCTCTCGTGAATTTACTTACTCTGGATACTTCACCTAAGAGCAGTCATACAGTGTCTGCCCTTCTGTGTCACCTGTATCATAGCCTGTGTCAGAGTCCCCTTCCTGCCTCAGGCCAGATGCTGCTCCATCGCACTGCACTTAGTTCAGCCACTCTCTTTGGGTTGCTGTGAAAGACGCTGCTACACGTGTAGGAACATGGGTGCACAAGTGTCTGTTCAAGTCCCTGTTTTTAATTCCTTTGCTTAGGTACTTAAAAGTGAAAATGTTGGTTCACGTGGTAATTCTATGTTTAACCTTTTGAGGGACTGTCACACTGTTTTCCGTCTTCCACAGTGGCTGCACCATTTTACATCCCCATCAGCAATGTATGAAGTTTCCAATTTCTCCATATCTTCACCAAGATGTATTTTCCTTTTTTCTGGAAAAGCCACTTAAAAACATAAAAAATAGGCTTGGCACCCATAGCACAGAGGTTACAATGCCAGCCATGTGCACCAAAGGTGGTGGGTTGGCACCTGGCCTGGGCCAGCTAAACAATTGCAACAAAAAAATAGCCAGGTGTCATGGTGGGTGCCTGTAGTCCCAGCTACTTCGGAGGCTGAGGCAAAAGAATCATTTAAACCCAAGAGTTTGAGGTTGCTGCAAGCTGTGATGCCACAGCACTCTACCAAGGGTGATATAGTAAAACTCTGTCTCAAAAAAAAGAAAAATAATCATAAAAAATAAAACACCAGGCTTGGCACCTGTAGCTCAAGTGGCTAAGGTGCCAGCCACAGGCAGGTTCAAATCCAGTCAGGGCCTGCCAAACAACAATGACAACTACAACCAAAAAATAGCTGGGTGTTGTGGCAGGCGCCTGTAGTCCCAGCTACTTGGGAGGCTAAGGCAAGAGAATCGCTTAAGCCCAGGAGTTGTAGATTGCTGTGAGCTGTAATGCCACAGCACTCTACCCAGGGGGACAGCTTGAGACTCTGTCTCAAAAAATAAAGAATTTTTTCTTTTGTTGCCTTTGCTTTGGAATCACAGTTAAGAAATAACTGCCAAATGAAGTGAAATGAATAAAGCTTTCCCCTACATCCTAAGGGTTTTACAGTTTTAGCTCTTACGTTTTTCAGATAATTAATGGTTTTAAAGAACCATTCTGACCATATAGGCATAAAAGTGTCTGATATCTTCAACCACTGTTCCTGTCAGCTCCCTGTGCACTTTGTCACCCTGTGACATGTTGGGGCCTTCACTGGCTCCTGCACCCTTTTAACATGACACTTGTACTCTTTGGTAACATCTTTGCTTTCTTCTTCTTCTTCTTCTTTTTTTTTTTTTTTTTTTGAGACAGTCTCACTCTGTTCTCCCAGGCTAGAATGCTGTGGCATCACAGCTCACAGCAACCTCAACATTTAGGCTCAAGCAATCCTCCTGCCTCAGCCTCTCAAGTAGCTACAGGACTACAGGCACCCACCACAACACATGGCTACTTTTCCTAATTTTTTTTTAAGTAGATACAGCGTTGCATCATTATTCAGGCTGGTCTTGAACTCCTCAGCTCAAATAATCCACCTGCCTCGGACTCCCAGAATGCTGGGATTATAGGCATGAGCCTCCAGACCTGGCTTTCTTCGCTTTTTCATTTGATAAGATAGTCCAGCTTCATTGTCTACATTTCTGCCTCAGACCTGGAATCATCATTTCTCCAAAAAGCCCAGGTTCCTTTTTGTCTAAGATGCATTTAGAAACCAGTCTGGGAATAGGGACCACCCAGGTATTAGGTTGGCTCTTGTTGCTAGGCCTTTGGTGAGAAGAGCAATTAAATACACTTTAAAATAGATATATAATGTAAGCCTGAGGAACATAGTAAGACCCTGTCTCCACAAAAAGTAAAAAAAATACCAGGGCAGGCAGGCACCTGTGGTTCAAAGGAGTAGGGTGCCACCCCCATATGCCAGAGGTGGTGGGTTCAAACCCAGCGCTGGCCAAAAACTGCAAAAAAAAAAAAAAGCCAGGGCATGGTGGTGCACACCTGTAGTCCCAGGTACCCAGGAGACTTGAACAGGAGGATCACTGGAGCCCAGGAGTTCAAGCCTGCACTGAGTTATGATAATGCCACTGCACTCCAGACTGGGTGACAGAGCAAGACAATTAAAAATAAATATATAGGCTGGGCACAATGGCTCACACCTGTAATCCTAGCACTCTGGGAGGCCAGGGCAGGTGGATTGCTCACAAGTTCGAGACCAGCCTGAGAAAGAGTGAGACCCTGTCTCTAAAAAATAGCCAGACATTATGGTAGACGCCTGTAGTCCCAGCTATGAGGGAGGCTGAGACAAGAGAATTCCTTTGAGCCCAAGTATTTGAGGTTGCTGTGTGCTATGACAATACAGCACTCTACCAAGGGCAACAAAGTGAGACTCTGTCTCAAAAATAAATAATAGTAATAATACAAAAATAAACAAATGGGACTTAATTAAACTGAAAAACTTCTGCATAGCTAAGGAAACAACAACCAAAGCAAATAGACAACCATTAGAATGGGAAAAGATGGGTGGTGCCCATAGCTCAGTGGGTAGGATGCGGGCCACATACACCAAGACTGGCGGGTTCAAACTCAGCCCTAGCCAACTAAAACAACAATACAACTGCAACAACAACAAAAAATCCAGGTGTTGTGGCAGGCCCCTGTAGTCCCAGCTACTTGGGAGGCTGAAGCAAGAGAATCTCTTAAGCCCAAAATTTTGAGTTTGCTGTGAGCTGTGACAACATAGCACTCTACCCAGGGTGACAGCCAGCTTGAGACTTTGTCTCAAAAAAAAAGGAAAAAGATATTTACTTGTTATGAATCAGACAAAAGTTTGATAACTAGGATCTACAGAGAACGCAAATTAATCAACCAAAAAAGGCCCAACAATCCCATATATCACTGACACTGGCAAGAGAATGAATAGAACCTTCTCTGAAGAAGACAGACAAATGGCTAACAAACATGAGAAAATGCTCATCATCCCTAATCATCAGAGAAATGCAAATCAAAACTACCTGAGATATCATCTCTGCAGATGCTGGTATGGATGTGGAGAGAACACTTTTACACTGTTGGTGGGACTGCAAAATAATACGACCTTTTTGGAAGTATGGAGAATCCTCAAAGAATTCAAATTAGATCTCTCATTTGATCCTGCAATCCCATTACTGGGTATCTACGCAGAAGAAAAAAAAAATCATTTTATCTTAAGGACATTTGCACTAGACTGTTTATTGCAGCTCAATTTACAATTACCAAACTGTGGAAACAACCTAAATGGCCACCAATCCAGAATGGATTAACTAACTATGGTATATGTATACTGTGGAATACTATTCAGTGATTAAAAAAGATGGAGACTTGGACGACACCTGAGGCTCAAGAAGTAGGGTGCCAGCCCCATATATCGGAGGTGGCAGGTTCAAACCTGGCCCTGGCAAAAAAACTGCAAAAAAACAAAAAAGGGAGACTTTACATCTTTTGTATTAACTTGGATCGAGGTGGAACACATTCTTCTTAGCAAAGCATCACAAGAATGAATAAGCAAGAATCCAATGCACTCAATTCTAATATGAAAGCAGCAGATGAGTTAATGCAAGGAGTGGGATAGGGGAATGAGGGAGCAGGGAGAGTGGAGGAGAGAGGATGGGGGGCTCACAGTGTATGGCACACCTCCTGGGGGTGGGACACAATTATAAGAGGGACTTTATCTAACAATTGCAATCAGTATAACCTAAATCTTTGTACCCTCAATGAATCCCAAACAATTTTAAAAAAGAATAGTAATAAAAATATATATACATATACACACATATATAGAGTACAAGAGAAATTCATGCTGAATCTTTCCATTCAAATCTGGGGCTTACTTAATATCTTTTTTTTTTTCTGAGATGGAGCCTCAAGCTATCCCCCTGGGTAGAGTGCCATGGCATCACAGCTCATAGCAACCTCCAACTCCTGGGCTCAAGCAAGTCTCCTGCCTCAGCCTCCCAAGTAGCTGGGACCACGGTGCCCACCACAATGCCCACCATTTTTTGGTTGCAGCCATCATTGTTTGGCGGGCCCGGGCTGGGGATTCCAACCCGCCACCTTAGGTGTACGTGGCTGGCGCCTTAGCCGATTGAGCCACAGGCGCCGAGCCACTTAGTATCTTTAATTTTAATCCATTTCTTCTTTCTCTCAAGTGAAAATCCTAATACAACACCAGAAAAATAATCCATCTGTTTTAAGCCACAATTCACCCATGAAAGTTTCAGAAAAACAATATCAACACTATCACCAACGATCAGATTATTGAAGGTGCCTTTCACTTTTGATGGTAGTGTAGCTCCCTAGACATCCATATCAACTTACTGTTGTTTCACAACTCTTGGCATACTTCCTCTGTGAGTGCTTTATTTATTTTATTTTATTTTCATTTTGAAGGATTGCTTTTTATTTATTTATTTATTTATTTATTTTGAGACAGAGTCTCACTATGTCACCCTCGGTTGAGTGCAATGGCATCACAGTCCACAGCAACCTCAAATTCTTGGGCTTAAGAGATTCTCTTGCCTCAGCCTCCCAAGTAGCTGAGACTACAGGCACCTGCCACAATGCCCGGCTATTTTCTTTTTGTTGCAGTTTTCATTGCCTGAACTTGCCAGCCTCGGTGCATGTGGCTGGTACTGTAACCACTGTGCTACAGGTGCTGAGTCGAGGGATTGCTTTTTTTTTTTTTTTAGAGACAGAGTCTCACTTTGTCATCCTCAGTAGAGTGCTGTGATGTCACAGCTCACGGCAACCTCCACCTCCTGAGCTTAGGTGATTCTCTTGCCTCAGCCTCCCGAGTAGCTGGGACTACAGGCACCCACCACAATACCTGGCTATTTTTTGTTGCAGTTTGGCCGGGACCAAGTCTGAACCCTACAACCCTCGGTATATGGGGCCTGTGCCCTACTCACTGAGCCACAGGCACCACCTGAGGGATTGCTTTTTAAATTTAATTTTGTTTGTAATTATGTAAAATGTTTGCATGGCTCCAAAATCAAATCTATAAAATGAAGCAAGGCTGCCAGAATCTGAGAGAGCTGCTGCTCAGAACCCCAGGGCAGAGGATCCGTGGGGACAGAGGTGGGGGCAGGGCCAGGTGGGAGCAAGGGCTGCTGCCCTCTGCCACCTGTTAGCCTTGCTCCCCACAGGTCAGGTCACTGGGCAAGAGGGAAGTGTCATTCTGTCACCTGGCTACCTTCTGAGCCCATCTTCCCAAGGGGACCTCAGCCTCTCATCCATCCCCACCTGAGGGTCTATCTGCCAGCAGTAGGAGTGAGGCCACCCTGCTGGGTCAAGAGGATGCCCCTGCCCCCAGCTGGGTCTTCTTCTTCTCCCACTCACCCACCCCAGATGCCACATGCTGGGCTTCACTACAGCCAGGCTAATGCTGGCTGAGGGTCCTAGCCCAGGCTGGACCTACCCAGTTTGGATTTGAAGAGTTTCCTCTGGCCCCGTGAAGCTTCCAGTCCAAGTCAAGGGACTGTGCCCAAGTCCAGTTGGTCTGTGTGGGTCCCACGCTCCAAGGGCACTGTCCATAGCCACAAACAGCCCTGGGTCTACTTGGTAACACCAAGATTGGTCTGGCCAGCAAAGTCCCTGAGTGGAGGACCTCAGCTAGAACCTGTGGAAGACACTGGGCTGAGGCCCCAAGGGTGCACTGTCCCTAGGCACCATGTCTCACACCATCTGGCCTGAGCCCACTGGGCACCTGGGCCTGGCCAGGCTGCATTGTGCCCCTCCCAGCAGTGTGGTAGCAGGACTCATGTGGGGCCTGATGTGACTCATGGGGGCTCCTGGTGTGGAGCACGGGCTGGGCCCAGAACATTCTGGAGTTTGAGCCAAGTATTCTGTCAGGAGCAGTGAGGATGGGGGCAGCTCCTTCAAGACCAGATTGTTGGCAGAAGTTTGGGGACCCACCAGGATGGGCTTCTCAAAAGGGAGGGCTGAGAAGAATGCATGCTGACCCTCACCCCAGGGTCCTGGGGAGGCCCACCCACCTGAGCAGGGCAGGAGGGCCTGGAGGGGCCTGCTCTGCATCTCTGCACCCCTAGGTCTCTGGGCCAGGCCCACCCCCATTTGATGAAGGAAGGAAGGAGGGAGCCAGGGCTGCCTTGCATAGCAGCTAGCACAAGTCACTTGGCCTCCCCTGCTCCTGACCTGGGGCAGTCTGACTCTCAGGCCCAAGGGCCCTGCAGCCACAGTGGCCTCCCCATGGCTTAAGGAAGTGAGCTTCAGGGAGCTTTCCTTCAGCCCTGGGCTCCGAAGGTGACAGGAACCGTCCATCCGCTGCCTCTCTTTGTCTGTACTCAGACCAGCAAGTGTTGCAAAGACCCCAGGATGTCCGGGATGCCTGGGGAGGCGTTTTAATGAGCTTGTCAGAACCTTAGCTATTGCATTTTCTTGAGAAAACAGGAAGTTGGGTGGCTGGGAGGAAACCCCTACTTGTGTCCTGGCTAGGGAGCAGAGGTTTCTGTCCTGCCTTGTGATCCCACAGACCCCATGTAGAGGAGCCTCCAGGGTGTGGAACAGGCAAGAGGGGACATGACTCTGCCTCCTTGGCCCACAGCCCCCTGCTTGTCCTGGCAAGCAGGGGCCAGACCCAAAGACACAGCTTCCATGAGCAAGTATGCCTAGGAGGGGCTGGAGGGGCAAGACAGCACCTAGCTCAGGGGTCAGGAGGGGCAGCGTTTGGCCATCCCAGGACAGAAGAAGCTGGGCACAAAAGGAAGGTCTGTGTTCAGATGCTGTGGCCCTGGCAGTATGCTGGGTCTGGGTGCCTTGGAAGTCTGGCTTAGAGCGGTGTATCGGACACTGACCTGCAGGACCCTATGTGCCCCAGTTACTCCAAGTGGAGGTAACACATGATAAAGGGGTCACAGGGTACCTCAGCCCACAGCTCACTGCCCAGCCAGGGGCCCTGCCCAGAGCCCACCCCATCTACCAATATGTATCTTTTTCAGCAAACATGAATTGCACAGATGCTGTGTGGAAGGGCCTCACGGCTCCTCTTCCCAGGAGCAGAGCTTATGGGGGTGGCCACTCCAGAACCTGAGGCCAAGGCACGCAGGGCTGGCAGGTCAGGTAAGGGTCCCAGGCAGGGTCCCTTATGCATGGGCCACATGCAGCCCCAGTGGGAGCCCAGTGGGAGGGGCCTCAGGGTGTAGCTCTCCCCACCTCCCAAGGCAGGATCTTCCCTGAGTGACAGACATCTGTCAAGTGAGGCCTGCTGTGTACACAGGAACCCTGGAGAGTCCTTGTGACAGGGCCAGGCAGATGGGAAAGGGGTCTCTGGCAAGCCAAGTTTTCTAAATTTGAACCTGGCTCCCCAGGTCAATGGGCAGCTCCCCAGGCAGCATGGGGAGATGGGGCTCACTCTGCAGACGTGGGTCAGCCAGCTGGCAGCCTTGTTCCTTCCACTAACCACAGGTCCTCTGTGCATGCCTACTCCATGGCTCCAGAGTGCTGAGAGGGCCACATCACCATGATGAGTTTCATACCAGAAAGTTGTGGTGCAGGCCTGGTAGGCCTTGGGCCACATTCTCCCCGCTCGCTCAGCAACCCCAGCCAGACCCCAGGAGCCCAGCCTGACTACCCACCCTTGAGGCGGGCTACTCTACTCTTACCCCAGCAGGCAAGGGTGGCTGTCCAAGGCTGGCTCAAGGTGTTACAGACCCCTGCTCTTTCCTCAATGGTCACAGTGCAGGGCTGGGTGGGCTCCTGACCCACCTGGACATCAGGGCTGCAACCATCACCCAAGCATGTGACATGCTCTGACTGACCCTCTTGGGGCTTTGGGGGCTGCACCTGGCGGGTAGGGGGAGAGGAGGTCAGTCAGCCCATCCTCCCTGGACCCGCCTGAGGGGGCCTGGCTCTGTGCGTGGCCTACAGAATGTGAGGCTCTGGACAGCTGGACCCTGGCCCGGGCAGAGCTGGCCACCTCCCTGGAGAGCTCCTGCTGCTGGACTGTTTCCATTTTCTTTTCCTTCCTTCTGCTATTTTGGTGCCGTTCCCAGAGGGAAAACCTACTCAACAGGCAGAGCGTTCCCAGAGTGAGGCTCAGCAGGAAGTGAGCGATGGTGCACAGATGGCACCCATGGGTTTGTGGCCACTACCACCCAGTCCCACCTGCCTGGAGCCAACAGGCAGAGCTCATGCCCTGGATGCTAAAGTGGCCCCCCGGGGCCATCTGCACATGGGGACAGAGAACCCCCTTGGAACCACAAGCAGAGCCCTCTATCAAGCAGAGAGGGCCTCGACTGGAGGAGGATGGCCCACCTGCCCACCCACAGGGTCATAGGGGCTCTAGCTCCTGAGTAGAAGGCAGGGCTGTGCTCTCAGGGGAGGTGTGGGGGGATGGGATTGTCCATCAGGAACGTCCGCTAACAGGACATTCCCAGTGCAGTCCACCATGGGAAAATATTTTATCAAAGAAGTCTGAGTTTAAAAAAAAAAAAAAAAAAACCTAGCCACGAACCCCTGACATGGCCAGGCGTGAGGTCTATTTTTAATATCCCCATCCCCATGGCATGGGGCCTGGGCTGGGCGCCCCACGGGGATGAGCCCTGAAGCAGTGACGTCAACCCCTAAGAAGTGGGCATCCCAGGGGGCTGGTGACCCTGACTCAAGGCTCGTGGGCAGAGCCACCTGGGAGTGTCTCAGGAGGGAAGGGGATGAGACACCTGCAGTAAGGCAAGGTAGGCAACCACAGCCTGTCTCTTGGGTGCCTCAGACCCCCGCGGAGACACTGGAGATGGCAGTGGACTTCAGTCCAGTACTGCTCTCTAGCAAGGGGAGAAGTCTGAGGCAGCCACCGATGGGCTCCAATGTAGCTGCCCCTGCCCCTCACACCCAGAACATGAGGCCTGCAGGAAAAAGCCCAGGCCCAGGGTCCAGCCAGGGTGCCTCCAGCTCTGTCTGCTTCCCCTGCACAGGCCTGGGGACCCTCACATTTTGTCCCCCCCCCACCCTAATAACCAAATGACAGCAGAGGAATAGATAGGACAGGACAAAATGGCTGTGGGCCTCCCCCACATCTGTCCACTGCAGCCCAGACCACTCTCTTGCTCTCACAACCCTCCTGCTCCTGATGTGGCAGAAGGGGCCTGATCCCAGGGGCTCTGGAGGAGGACAGGACTTCTACCCAGGGTAGTGGGGGCCAGAGGGTAGGTTTCAACAAGGGTCCAGGTCCAGCAAGGCAGTCAACCACGGGTTCAGGCTGGTTACGCCAAGAGGCTACCTGAATGCCCTCCCCAGTCTGCAGGGCTGAGGACCCTCTGGAAGGCCCCACTCCCTTCTTGTCCCTCCCCTTCCCAGCAGCCTTCCAGAAAAGCCCTGAATCTTCTCAGCCACAGTTTAGCCTGGGCTAGATGGCCTCTGGGGAGACTAAGGACCTATATCCCACTGGCCTAGGGGCCACAAGGCCCCTGGTTGCTCAAATCCAACTCAGACCACTTCGGGAAGAATCCTGGCATTCCTAGGTCCAGGATGCAGCTGCATCCACACCCTTTCCACTGCAGCACAGCCGACCATTGGGATACTTCAATCATGGCTGTCCACAAACCATAGGGTGGCATCCCCTATCCCAAGCATCCTGACCCTTTCACAATGCCACTAGTAGCCCTCAAGTTATACTAGATGTGCAGTGAGCCACACAGAACCCTGTCCCCAGCCCAGCACTGGCCCTCCCCAGGAATTTCCCCCATGGATGGCCTAGGTGATGGAGGGCTGCCCTGCACCTGGGACTTTGAGATGGATCAGCTGCCCAGAGATGAGTGGGATTTTCAGGATGTAGGTGGACAGCTGGCAGCCTGGGCAGACAGCAAGACACTTTGTCCTGGGGCCTGGGCCTGGAGCAGATGAGGGGTGACCTGACAAGCTCTGAGGAGCCCGAAAGGGGCCTAGAGGCTTCTGAGCAAACCTGGCACATCAGGACCAGGGCAGCATCTTCCAAAGTCAGTTGGTGGGTGGACATGTAAGAGGCTGGGGCAGGAGAGCCAGCCACAAAGACAACCTCAGGCCAGTGGGTCAGTTACAAAATGGGACAGCAAGCAGAAGATGCATCAGTGCCAAAAACAGTCTGGGGATGTGGCTGTAACACAGAGGACTGTGGCCCTCTGTCTCCTTGCTCTGTGTCTCCACTGGCCAGAGCACCCAAGGCCAGTGCTTAGACCCAGCTGGAAGGCGGCATCCCATACACAGGGCTCCAAGAGCCTGGGCTAGGCGTGGGAATCAGAGCATTGCAAAACTCCTGTCCAGGAGGACCTGCCCTCCACAGGGCTAGGGAGGTGGGGCAGTGGCCTGAGTGTGGGCCAGGCCTCCAAGGATGGGCACAGGCCTCTCCCCAAAGTTGAGCAGGACCAGGACACACCATCACACCAAGGGGAAGCCCAGGAGAGAGCCCGAGGGCCACAACCTGCTCAATGCTAGACTGTTCTGTGCCCCTGTGGCACACTGAGGAGCTAAGCAGTTAAGGGGACCAGAGGGGAGGCCTGAGATGGGCAGGCAGCCACCTGCTCCTCCCCAGCAACAGAAACAGGGCTCTGTGTCTCCGAGAGTGGGGCAGCTCTGAGACCCGGCCCTCCCCCATCCCTTCCAAGCCAAACTGAATCTGGTCAAGCAGAAGGGATGCCGGCACCTCATAAAAAGAGATGGGTTCCCTGCCGGAGCCCATCTCCCTCCACAACCTTGAAGACACTCGCTGTGTGTCCTTTCCCTTCCACCTCCAGAGGGGACCAGGGGCCGGCCCTGCCATACACTCCCAGCCCCGCGCTGTCCCAGGCCCCGCCAACCCACTCTGCTCCCACAGCAACCCTCGGGAGACTGGGCGGGTTGACTAATCAGCGGCCCTGACTAATAATCAGCTTGCCTTCTCTTGAGGTGCGCCCCCCATCCCCTGGTGCCTGAGCCGCCAATGGCCCTGCTCCACCTGGCCCACCAGGCCCAGTTTAGAAGTTGCTTCCTCCAGGAAGTCTCCCTCCGCTATTTGGGCCCTCCCTGGCACCGCCTGCGGGCCTCACTGGACTGCGTGAACGTCGGCCCAGAGCGGGTTAAGGGGGTTCAGGGGCTGCCACCTGTGTTCGGACCTGAGCGCGGGGTGGGGACGCCTGGGGCGGTCACGGGCTCCCTTGTTCTGTGTTCCTGAGTGAGCAGAGTCCTCCGCGCCCTCGCGGCCCTAAGAGGGCGGGGTTCTGGCACCCCCAACCCTGCGACCCCGGGCGGGAGGGCGGGGTCGCGCGGGAAGGCAGGCGGGCAAGCGGCCGTTTGCTTTTGAATCTCGGCCGGGCGCCCTGAGTGGCCCTTTCAAAGGCGGCCCGGCGGGGGCAGGGGCCGTTCCCAGGCGCGCCCCGCCCTCCCGCGCCTGCCCCTCCTCCCACTTTCCCACGCGGCCCTGCCCGGCGGGTTCTCACGGCCGCCGCCCCTCCCCCGTCTGGGAACGGCCTGCGCGCCGCCGCGGCTGGGGGGGGAGGAAGAGGGGCGCCCAGGAGGGAGAGCCGGACAAGGGTGAGGGGAGCAGGGGGGATGGGGGAAGCTGATGGGGAGAGGAAAGGGAGCCTCTGGGTTCCAGTGGTGTCTGCCTAGGGGCGCGCAGGCCACAGGGAAGGGGGAGGGGGCGTCGGGAACCCCAGCCAAACCCAGGGCATCGTGTGGAAAGTCTGTGTGGCCTGAATTCTCTCTGGTTTAAGCCAGGCCAGGTGGGAGCCTGGCCCAGGACCTTCTGGGGAGACCAAGACTGTGGACAATCCTGCCTAGGAGTTTCCTTCCCCTTCCCCTCACCCTCACCCCACTACTATATTGCTCCTGACAGACGTCCTTGGGCAGACTGTGGTGGCCAGATTTAGCAAATACAAATGCAAACTCCTGGTAAATATGAATTTCAGAAAGCAATCATTTTTTTCATGCAGAAATGTATCCTTACACTTTATCTTTCTCATTTGGAACTTTGTGCTATTGTCCACTAGGGCTGTGACTACCTGTGGTTCACACTTGCCAGAGCCACAGCCACCACCTGGATGGACACCTGAGTCCATAGATGTCTGTGGCAGTGGTAGTGGTGGGGTAACCCACCTGTGCTGGAATGCTGGAATGCAGGGTCAGATACTGAGGGGTGTGAGAGGCTGGGGCAGCAGGTTTCAATCGCCAGTCATACTCCACAGCGAAGACTGAAAGCACCTTCCTAAGCAGGGCTGTGGGGTGCAGGGCTAGAGGCACTTGGAAAGGCAAGGGCCCCCCACTCCCCACCCCTTCCAAGCTCTGGGCGCCCAGGGCTGGGATGGGCACGGAGTGGGGCTGGCCTTCCCTCTCCTGCTTCCCAGCTACTTTTCTGGGTTCCACCTGAAAGCTTAGAGGGGCTTGCAGGAAAAGGCTGGGATCTGTATGGGACTTGGACCTGGGTGACCAGTGCAAACTGCTGTGCTGGGGTTGGGGAGTTCCCAAGGGGGACCCTCCAGCTGGATGGGTGTGGAGCTGCCGCCAGGTGCCAGTCCTGGGCTCCTGTCTGCAGGGTCTGAGGCAGCTGATGCAACCCCCACATGTCCCACTGCTGCAGGGAGTGGCATCCTGATACACGCAGCCATGCATGCTCTGTGTTCACACCCGCGTTCACACCCTGACACACCCACATGCAGGCTGGCTCAGGCACTCACAGGGTGCAGGATGCCACGCAGGTGTGCCTAGGCCCAGCCCTCAGGGGCCTACCTTGTCTTTCTGGGGGCTCTTGGGTATAGGCTGTCTGGCTGTCCTCAGCCCTCAGGGGACCCTCACAAGGCTGACACTGCCTGAGACCCATCCCCCACTCTGTCTGTGGAGACATTGTCCTGGCTGCACAAAGGGGATTGGGCAGTGGCTGGGTGGGGGAAGGGAGGGGGGCCGTGGGAACTGTCCTTCCTGGACCATAGGGCAGGGGGGCAAGGGGTGAGGCCCCTCCTAAGGCTGCCAGCCTCAGTCACAGGCTCCAGACTCACTTGGGGCATTTGGGCCAGAAGCCACTGTGCTGGGGAGCCACCAACTCATTCCACAGGGACAGATCAGATTTTATTACAGAACCTTCCTGTGCAGGCTGATGATGTCCACTCCGTACAGGGGCCTGAGGTTCTGGCCTCAGCTCTGTCACCAATAGAAAATCAGAGCCAAATTATCCAGTGCCGTGCCCAATGCTGGCTTAACGGATCCACATGGGCAAATCCAAGCAGTTTGCTTCCCTTAGAGAAGATTCAACCCCTACAGGCAGATGACACTTGGATCACCTTTGGGGCAGACAGCCTAGGACCCCACTTGTACACCCAGACAACATGAGAGAGGTGTGGAACTAATGTAGGCCTCAGTGGGCAGGGTAGCATGCCTTGTCCAGCAAAGTATCAGGCCAATACCCCAGGCCTAGGGCCATTTGTTGGAGTGGCTCTTGAGGGAAGTCAGTTGTATAAGAGAGCCTGGGGGCCTTGGGATCTGCCCTGGGTCTGGGTAGAGACCAAATACGCAGTGAGCACCTTAGGACAGTACACTGGTGACTTGAGAGCCTCTGTTTCCAGGGAGGTGTTGGACACCCTAGGGTGTGACAGTGGTGGGATGATCTGATGCTTACCTTCTTTCTGCCCTTTTATGTTTTGCTAGTTTCCCAGTTTGCTTGAAATGAGCAGAAATGGCCCATTTTTCTGGGGTGTGCTCACAGCCCCTCAGTTACCCCCAACCCTACAGCATGGGCCCAGGCCTGCCTACAGGTCAGAAATCCCCAGTGGGGTCTCCCAGCAGGAGTTCCACCAGGCTTTAGGCCCCAGTCAGACTGACACCACCTCTCCCTGACCTCCAGGGCCTGGGTTG
The DNA here is from genome assembly GCA_963574575.1 of Galagoides demidoff. Taxonomy (NCBI): domain Eukaryota; kingdom Metazoa; phylum Chordata; class Mammalia; order Primates; family Galagidae; genus Galagoides; species Galagoides demidoff. The sequence continues at coordinate 15,482 of CAUYQV010132357.1, forward strand.
GGGGAGGGCAGAGCTCTGTCCAGATCCCCAAAGCACTTACCAGCAGGGCAGGTAGCCATTAGGAACAAGCCTGGGCTGGGGTCTCAACAAGTCTACCCCTTTGCTCTGAAGCAAGAGATCCCAAAGAGGCCCTTAGACCTTTACTACCCTCACCCTACCCCTCTTTGGGGCTCAGTGCCTGACTGGACATAGGCCAGCCTACTTGAAGAATTTGGGCTCCTTCCTAGCCAGGAGATGGGCCCTGAACCCTAGCTGTGCCAAGTGCCCACTGGGCAGGGAGCACAGGGGCTTCGGGAACTCCCATGATGGAGACACCTGTTTCAGTCCCTCCCTAGCAATAGCTAGCTCCTTCCCAAGTTCCCAGCCTAACAGACCCAATACCCTGCACCCCAGGGCACAGGCCCCCTCACCTGCTCTGGCCCTTGCAGGTACCAGGGCTCATGTCCCACCCTCCCCTCTTCCTCAACCCCCAATTTGGTGACCCTGGGGCCTCAGGGCTGCTTTGGATCCAAAAGTGTTTGTGCAAGGGCCCCACCATGGCTGCCTTCCAGCCCTGCCCGACACACTGTGGTCCTAGGTAGGGCCTGCCATGAGAGGCCTCTGCCCACTCACTGCAACTGAACACCTCCTATCTAATGTTTGGGGTGTACAGGCTGGCACACCTGCAGGCTTACAGAACTGGACAGGTGGGTACACAGGTACTCCTGGAGACACATGGCTCAGGACAGATCCTGTGACCTCACCTGCTGCCCAGCTCTGGTTCCTTCACAAGGAGCAGGCCCACTTATGGATGTGGCTCTCAGCACCAATGCTCAGAGCCCCCCAGCACCCTTGGAACAGACCCCTCAAAGCCTCCTCACTGTCCACCCCACCCCACCAAATCTAACCTTGTGCTCAGGATGGGCAGGTGTTCCAGGTTAAGTTACAGGGAGGGCATACCCGCTTTAGCCCGAGTGTATATCTACAGACAGCTGGCCCTGGGGCAGTGGCCAAACCACTTCTTTCCCTCACTCCTTCTGGGCCTAGAAGGAGAAGGGCTCTTTAGAGGGTGAGCCAAGGCTCAGACCCTGACTAGCTGGAGGTTTGTGCGCCCCAACGGTCCCCAGGACAGCCCTGGCTGGTGGCTTGACCTCCAGAGGATAGCCTTGCCCATGGGCTCCTACACCTACTTGTGGCAGTCCCAGGCAGAAGTGCCCTGAGTCAGGGCTGCCATGGTGGGTGTTGGCACTCAGCAGCTGAGGAGCGTGGGAACCAGGCTCACAGGTGGACCCCTGGGACCAAGCAGCTGAAAACCTTCCCAGCCTTCCTGCCCCCTACTCACCTGGACCCTCCCATACCCTCTGGGCTCTCCTCCCTTCCAGCCAGGCTCTGGGGGTGGAGGCCAGCCCTGCCTTTGGGCTCCTAGACTGGAGGGGTGGGTGGGGGTGCAGAAACCAGGCTAGACCTGTGGGACTTCGTTGCCAGGTGCCTGGCTGTGTTGTCTGGGCTAAAGGCCTGGGTCCCCTTTGAGCCTCTTAGTAGTCTGCCCAGCCACAATGAGACTTTGAGGTCAGTATCCGCACACCCTGCAATGATGAGGGGAGGGCAGTATGATGACCCTCATGTGGGGTCCTGGCTGGCTGTGTGCCTGTGCACATGTTGGCTGCTCAGAAGCCTGTTTTTTCAAAATGGGAGAGCAGAAGCTCTGGCCCCCACGTGCCAGGGAGGGGTTCGCTGGGTGTAAGGCAGTAGGCCCCAGGTGGACCACTACTGCCCCAATGCCAAGCATGCACTTCAGCAGAAGCCCCACCCATGAGGGCAGGGCCCGCTGACTCCCTCTCTCTGTGGCTGTTGCCCATCCAGGGCAGGTGGCCAGGTGAGGGTCGCTGGACTCCAAAATGGGCAGGAGATAGCCAGGCCCTCCTGTGGATGGGGAGCCCAAGGCAGAAGCGGATGCAGGGAGCGGGTCCAGAACCAGCTTTTCCAGCCCTGGCAGGGGCAGAGCCTCCCAGAGCCCATGGGGTGGCAGCCCGGGCGTGGGAAAACCAGCACCAGTGTTTCCCGAGGGTGGTACCAGGTCCACGAGGATGGCACTGGGTGTTAGTCTGCATTGGGTGACTCAGCATGAGCTGGCCAGGCCTCGCCCAGGCATGCGCACCGGGCCCAGGTCCTGGGAAGGCCAGCAGGGCCAGTTCAGAGGATTTGGAGCACACGGACCCCCACCTCCTGCTGCTGCACCACCCCTCCCACACCTACTGACTGTATCACCTCAGGTAGCCTGGAAAGAGCAGAGAGTGGCCTTCTGTGGTGACCAGCCCTAGGACAGTGGCCAGAGGACTGACCCCCCACACACACTTGACAATGACCTGGAGGCTGGGCCCAGAGTACAGACTAAGTGAAATGTCACCATGGGGCAAGGGGCTTCTTGGTGGGAGAGATGGGAACTAGCATCAGAAAGAGAGAAGGTCCTGCTTCCTCAGCCCCACCTGGGTCTCCTAGCAGTGGAGCTCCACCTATCTATGGCCCCCAGCCCCAGGCCTTGGGCCCTGCGGGGGTTGCTGGAGACAAGAAACACAACTTGTGGTGTCGAAAGGCCCGTGGGAAAGGGTGTGTGGAGCAGGCTGGTGCCAACTGACGTGGGCACACCCTGGGGCTCCAGGGCCTTGCGGCCACCACCTGCAACAACCTTGCCACCCTGGACACTTGCTGGGTCACCCAGAGCCCCTGGTCAGAAGGGAGCCCAGCATGACCAGGTGACCACAGATCTTGGCTTCCTCTTCCTGGCTCCTGTGCAGAGGTGGCCTAGGAACCCCCCCTCCCCAGGGTGCTCTGACATCCAGAAAGGCACATTTCCCTGGGACCTGCAGGTGTCTGTCCAAGATCTGGGTCCCAGCAAGCAGCCAGCTCCCCTTGCCCTGAGAATCCTGACATTCAGATCCATCTCCAAGTCCAGCAGTGACCACTGAGAGAGCAATGTGTGACCCCCTCAAGGTCAGGACACCTGAGTGCAAGCTGGTCTGGGCCTCCCTGCCCCTACCCCCACAGTCATGGTGAGGTTGCCAGAGCTGAACTGAGCCCTCACAGGAACCCCCCCACCCTCAAAACCACCCAGGAGTTGAAGCCTGTTGCGTGTCCTGGGCCTGACTCAGCACAGGTTACAGGGCAACACCTGTTCCTAAGACAGTGGCAGGTACCAGGTGCCATCAAGGTACTAAGATAGGCAGGCTGGGCCCAGGGAAACCATGGGCTACCTATGCTGACTCTTTATTTATTTATTTATTTTGAGACAGAGTCTCACTATGTCGTCCTGGGTAGAGTGCCCTGGCTTCACAGCTCACAGCAACCTCAAACTCTTGGCCTTAAGCGATTCTCTTGCCTCAGCCTCCCAGGTAGCTGAGACTACAGGTGCCCACCACGATATCCAGCTATTTTTTGGTTGTAGTTGTCATTGTTTGGCAGGCCTGGGCTGGATTCTAACCCACCAGCTCCAGTGTATGTGGTTGGCGTGTTAGCCTCTGAGCCACAGTGGCCGAGCCCACGCTGACCCTTTAAAGCTGGGGTCCTTAAACTTTTTAAACAGGGGCCAGTTCACTGTCCCTCAGACCGTTGGAGGGCTGGACTGCAGGTCCTAGGACAAGTCAGCTGCTAAGCAGGACAAGCAGCGGTGGCAAAAACAGCTGGCGGGCCAGATAAATGTCCTAGGTGGGCCTCATGTGGCCCGTGGACTGTAGTTTGAGATGCCTGCTTTAAAGCAAGGCCCTGTGTCTTGCACCCACACTGAGCTGACCTGAGGGTGCCCAGACCTGGCTCTGCCCCTTAGAGCTCTAAGCTAGGGGAAGGCAAATATAGTCAGAAGGACTCCCAGCAGGTGGTGCAGCCTGAGTCCCACAGCACTATGGGAAGGGTCCACTGTCTATGTGGACCTACCTGGCCAGCCTAGATGCCAAGTAGGGCGCACAGGGCTTGGGACCTTGGGGAAGAAGCCCTGCCCGGGCCTCAGTCCCCCCTAGGTTTCAGCATTTTTCTAGACTCCCTGCCCATGACTGTGACCAGTACCCAAAAGTCTCCAAGGACATGGTGAAGCAGCTCGTGTGAAGCAGCTCTGACCCAGCCCTGGCTAGAGCCTGGGCCCTGACAGTAGGCACCGGCCCCCTGGGGCCTTTGTGTGGGGTTAGGGCCTCTACACAATCTAGGCTCACCAGGGTGCTCCAATGCTGCCCCCCCCGTCTAAGCTGCCTAGCTTGTCCCTCTGAGATTTGAGGCAGAACATGGGCCACCCACACATGTGCTGGCCACTCTGAACACTGGCCAGGTGTGAGGGGCAGGATATGAGCCATGCTAGAACCACTGGGCCCAGAACCCCAGCCTCTGAGGCCCCACCCAAGGGGGTCCACTTACCCTGGGCACTGGGCATCCGATGTCACAGGGCTGTAGAGCTAGAGCTGGAGCCAGACAGGTGGGGGGTAGGGGGGCAATGTCAGGGATGCCAGACAGAGGTCACAGCCTCCTGGGCTCCAGGCAGGAGCAGGGGGCTTGGGTGGGGACCTCAGCCATTCATACCCAGGCCACAGTTAATCTGGAGCCATCTGTAGAAAAATGTTTGCCGAGCAAATTAGGAGGGTCAGTAGGGATGAGGAGGATGCCTCTCCCACCTGTTGGCCAACACTTCTGTGGCCATTGAGGTCCTCAGACCTACAATGACCTCTTAGCGTCTCCACCCAGCCTGTTGGCCCTGTGCTGTTAGTGGAGGGGATCCTTTCTCAGGGATCAGAAGGAACCCCCCCAACCCCCGGGCTTCTCTGTGTCCTCTGAGCCCCGAGGCCCCAGGCCCTGCCCACATTGGAGCTGGCTGATTTCGAAACTGCTTGTTGGCAGGAGGCTTATCTGCTCATCACCCACATGCCCCCCCTCCCCCGCTGGTTCTCAGGCCCCCAGAGCCCTAATCGGCAGATCTCAAGCCCAGAAAATGTTTCCCAGGGACCTTTGAGCCCCAAGTATGGCCCAAGGTGTGAGTTCCCAAGGGAGGGGCCTGGGTGGGTACCTCTTGGCCCCCTGCCCTCTACCCTCACCACTGCGGATGGGGGAAAGGCTGGACATCTGGAGGTGACAGTGACTGTGATCATGGCTGTGTGTGGGCACTGGTGGCTGCCAAGCCCCATCCCTGGGACAGTCCCAGGATCTCCTGTCATCCTCAATTGATGACAGGTGACAAGGCCACCACACTGAGGGTGCAAGGGAGCCCTGAGGGCCCTGGGACCACCCACCAAGGACACAGCTGCCCCAAGACAGGGGGCTCTAAGGGGCTCTGTGTACCCTGAGGACCACAGGGCAAGAAGCATGGCCAGAGAGGACTGAGAAGAGAGAGTGCCAGGGCCCAGCCCTTTGGAAAGGAAAATACTTGCTTGGAGGAGAGAGTTGAGAACTGTGGACAAGGAAGCAAGAGGGGAGCTGTGGGACACTGCACTGGGGCAGGGTGGAGGTGGCACTCCCACAGCTGAGGGGTCAGGGTGGTTGTTTCTATCTTGGGGTCCAGCTAGCAGGAAGCAGTGGACCTGCAGGCCAGAACACTGGCCACACTGGGCAGTGGCACCTGACTGCAGCTGGAGGGGGTCCTGGCGAGTATGCTGGGGCACTTCTGGGAGGTCCTGGAGGATGCCTTCTCCACACTGTGAGTTGAGCTGAGTACCCAGTCCAGCCAGCAGCGAAGTGGGAAATGCCGGTGACCATGGACTCACTTGTCTCTTTAGCACTGAGCTCCTTCCCATGCCAGAAGCCACCAGGGATAAGGAGGCAGCTATCAGGTGAAGACAGGGTTTCACAGTCAGGATGCTCAGATATTGGGCTAGGGTTGACCCAGGAGGGCTCTCCTTTACCCCTATCAGGGCTGGATGGCTGCTATGGGGGAGAGAGCAGCAATGACAGCCCTGCTGGAGGCACCTGGTGCCTGCCACAGGCACTGGCATCTTCATGCTGGCATCTGCCTGAAGGTAGGTAGCTGTTGCTACTGCCCCTGCCTGGGAGGAAGCTCAGGCTGAGGCAGCCACTGCCTTGGAGGCTCTGAGGGTATAGTATCAGGTTGGGGCATCAAGGGGGGAAGGGGGAAGGTCTGAGGGGGGCTTCTAAAAGTGCTGGCCTGGGCCCAGACTTCTACTTAGGATCCCTGCCTCCTCCTTGCTCACCCCCAGGAATGTGCCCCTCCCCTCATATCCCTTTCCTCTCCTTCCTGCCTGGAGCGGAAACCAGCTCAGATTTGGCTGAGTAGCCCAGGCAGAAGCCTCAGGCATCAGGGTCCTGGGGACCAGGGAGGAGCAGCTGCCTCAGCCAAGGGCAAGGAGCACCTGCAGGCCCCAGGTGCATGGGCCCCAGGTGTGTAGGCCCTGGGTGTGACGGCTTCAGGTGCAAAGGCCATTTCACAGTAAGGAGGGCCCAAGTCAGCCAGCTTTCCACTCCTGTTGGGCCTGAGCCTGAGGGTCAAGCAGGGGTGTCAGGGTGAGAAAAGCCAGCAGAACTGCACTAGAGGGTCAGGACCCTTGGGCTTGCACTGCTGCTTCCAGAAGGGAGGCCCCCAGCTTCGTGGACAGTCTTGGAGTGGCAGCCTCTGACCACACTTCTACTTGCTAGGATTAAGAGCAAGCAGGTGTGGGTGCCCACTCTGGACCCAGCCTGGCCACATCCTGGAGACTCAGTTTCCAATTGAAACTGAGCATAGCTACTGCCTCTGGACAGACTGACACTGGGCCAGAAAGGCTGTGGGGGACCTTGTTAGGTCTGGCTGGCTCTGCCCCCCCCCACATGCATAGTTACAGTGCAGGGCTGTGGTCCTGCCTTCTCATATCTCCTCTGCCACCTAGCACAGGGCTCACCCTGGCTCAGGCACCTCTATCCAAGGCCTCCTGCTTGGTTCCTCACCCTACCCAGGTGTTGGAAGCAAACCTAGGGCACAGGGGTCTGACTCCAAAGTGCCTTCGTAGGCCTGGGGACAGTTCAGCCAGCATCAGGCCTCTTCCTGGGACGGACATTGGGCTGACAGGATGAGCTGTGGTCCCTAGTGCCAGGCTGTGCCCTGAACGCATAGCCCAGCGGACAAGAGCCACCGGTTACAATTGTCTGCGGCAGTTCCTGCCCAGGGCGTCCTTCCTCCACTCAGGCCAACCGCTGGCCTGGGCTGAGTGTTTGTTATTTGATCTCTATCCTCTCTCAGCCCTTCTACCAGGTGTCTGGGCTGCTGGGAAGAAACACTCTCCTCTTTCCCACGCTCCCCGACACATTTTAATGAATTAGCTGAAAGCCCCGCCCCCACTGCCGCAGCCCTCCCTCTCCTGCTTAGTTTCTTTAAGGTGGCCACAGGCCTCAGCACAGTTCTGGCCAGCTGCCCCTTCTGTGCTATCCTCCCCAGGCCCTCCTAGGACACCCGGTCTGCCCTGCCCAGACCTCCCCTCCCCACACTCCCCCCTGCTCTGAGCCTGTAGGGAGTGAGGCCCCCCCTACCCCTGTCACCGGGGGTGGCAGGCAGAGGCCCCTAGGCCAGCATCTTTAGGACCAGGCCAAGGAGAAAGGCTGTGGTCAAGGTTGGGACTGTCTCCCCAGATAATAGATCAGGGGCTCACAGACAGCAGAAGGCAGTAGGTGACAACAACCCCAAGAGACAGAAATACCACCAAACCCTGGAGAGGGATCTGGCTCACAGTGGATTCCACCCTTCCCTCCCTCCTACAGCACTTAGAACAAATGTCCACCTTTTGGATGTGTCCTTCAGCAAACATTTAGGAAGTGTGACTAGGAGCCAGTGCCCCAACCCAAACTGAAATAGGGAAGCTTCAGGGGTACAGGGTGTGGGGTAAGTTACTGAGCAGGACTACCCTTCACAGCCACAGGGTAGGGGCCCAAGCCCAGGCATCACCAGCTCCACATGAGCCTCATCTGCTTGACTTCACTCTGGGCCAGGGTTGGTCAGGCTGATAGGTGCCCACCAGGGCAAGACCACTTCACTAGTCATGCTGTCCCCACCAGGGGCACCTGAGCCATCATCCCTCTCCAGGAGCTGCTACTAATTTCACAGCCGGTGGCAGGGCCTTGAGTTCCCACAGTGAGTTGACACAGGGCCCCTTTGTCTGCCTGCTTGCCATGGATGTTGGCAGACTCTCTCCCAAGCTCTGCCCCAGCCCACAGTATTTCCAGATGCCCTTCTCCAGGCCAGGTTTAAGAACACCTGGGCTGGGGCCTTCTCCCAGAGTACAGCCCAGTGCCTGCTGAGAGCTGAGAGCTCTGCCTACCTTGCCATGTCCAACACCTCCAGCCAGTTTAGCATGGCTAGCCCTGGACAGATGCATAAAAAACACAACTGACCAGGATGAACTCCTGCCTCCTGTGTTCTGGGGCACTCCTCCACTCCCAGCCCTGTTCCTGCATGGTGTTCTGTAATGAGGCCAGCACCAGGGAGCATGGTGCAGCAGAAGGGCAACCTGGGCCCCCATCTCTGCTGGGGGGGGGCTACTTTGTGATGTACATGTCCCCACCTGAGCATCAGCATTCTGCACCTGCACTGGGAGTGAACCCTCAACACCATGCCTCAAGAGCTCCTGGGAGAACCCATGAGGCCCAGAGGAGCAGGCCTGAGCAGAACTAACCAGGCCTCAGGAAACCCAGAGCAAGCTCCAAGTTGCCCACTCAGGGGACTCAAGTTCCCAGGCCTTCAGGAGGACTGAGGGGAGTATGGCCCTGCTCAAACCAACCAGGGCCAGTCCCAGAGTGGGCTTGCCCAGTTTTTCCTGCCAGTTTGGCTGTGCCCCCTCTGACAGCACAGAGCAGGGTGGGGTACACCCACTGTGCTAGCCAGATTCAGGGTATGGGGCAGACACCCGCAGGCGCCCTACTGCCTGTCCTCAGGCAAGACCTGGCAGGGTGGTCTTCCCCTGAGGCTGGAGCTGCCTGCTAATTCCGGTCTGTCTTCAGAAGGAATTCTGGCTTCAGAAGGAATTCAAGTCCCAGCTTGTCTAGCCTCCTGTTCTGTTGAGTCTGAGAATAATTCCTCCTTAATTTCCAGCGACCACAGCAGCAGAGCTGCAAACTGTAAAATCCTAAGGAGGAAGTGTTGCCCTGCCTCCCAGTGCTGGTGCCTTGTGGTCACTTTTAGAATGGTCAATAAAAAATGGGTTTTACAGTTTGGAAATGAGTCATTTCGGAATCCCTTGCAGGGAAGTTCTGGTTGCAGGGAAGTCCTTGTTGCCTTAACTGGAGCATGGTCATTTGGCTGGGGATGTGCTCATCCATGCTGGGGGGAGGGGAGATATTGAGGGGTAGGCCCTGAGGTCCATAACCAACTGACCCACCCACTGTGAAGCCCCCAGCCCTGGGCTTCATCTGGAGAGGAGAGTAGGACCTCCGGGCAGGCTTGGGGCAGGGGTCCCGATGTCAGGAAGGTGGGGAGCAAACAAAGCCAAGAAAAGCTGCCAGAGAAGCCGCCCTCGCGTGGGAAGGACCTGCGTGGCTGACAACCACATGCCCGAGCTGTTAGTGGAGTTGTCACATGAGTGGACAGTGAGCCCACAGGACCCAGGCTGGCCCGGTCTCGCTGCGCGCGCCTCTCAATTCAGCTAGGTCTCTGCCCCAGCCATTGTGTCTGAGATGCCCTCAACTCCCCACCTAGGAGAGACTGCCCTCGGGTCCACCTGGTGGACGCGCTTGGGACCAGGGTCCGGGCCTGGGTCTGGATGCCCAGGGAGCTTGGAATTCCCCTGCTGGCCGGAGGGGACCTGGACGGTACGATGGCGAAGAGACGTAGAGGGCCCGGGTGTGCGCGGACAGCAGCGGCGACGGCGGAACTAGGACCCCCGGTGGCCAACTGGCCTTCCCCGCCCTGGCGCTGCCAACTAACAGAGCCCCTTGCCACGAAGCGCTCAGCCGTCGGAGCACGCCCCACCTAGGCACCGCCTATTCCCCGCCCCCACTGGCGTGTGACCCAATCCGCCCAGCCTCTGGCGAGCGCGTCAAGAAAACTCTATTGTTATGCAAATATAAGGAAGCTAAAAGGCGCCAGGGCACGGCTGGCTAGAGAGTGCAGCGGCGTGTGGGGGTGGATCTGCGAACTGCGGCAGAACCCAGCAAGGGACCCGGGTAGCGCGGTACCGCAGTTCCCGGCTGAGCCCGGTCCCCACGAGCGCAGAGGCCGTCCCCGTCGCCCACCTGGGCGCGGCTGGATGCTGCGGGGGCCCCTCGGCGGCGGCCCCCGGCCCCGAGCGCCCGGAGCGCCCAGGGGCGGCGTGCGGGGCCTGGGGGCACCGCGCCCTCCATGTGCCGAGGCGCGCCCCGAGAAAGCAGGGGGCCGTCGCCGCAGCCGCCGCCCGCGCTGAGCCCCGGCCCAGCCCGCGGCCGGCGCCCGGCGGCAGCATGAGCCAGGCCGAGCTGTCCACCTGCTCGGCGCCCCAGACGCAGCGCATCTTCCAGGAGGCTGTGCGCAAGGGCAACACGCAGGAGCTGCAGTCGCTGTTGCAAAATATGACCAACTGCGAATTCAATGTGAATTCGTTCGGGCCCGAGGGCCAGACTGCACTGCACCAGTCGGTCATCGACGGCAACCTGGAGCTCGTGAAGCTGCTGGTCAAGTTCGGTGCAGACATCCGCCTGGCCAACCGCGACGGCTGGAGTGCACTGCACATCGCCGCGTTCGGTGGCCACCAAGACATCGTGCTCTATCTCATCACCAAGGCCAAGTACGCAGCCAGCGGCCGGTGATGCCTGACAGGACCCTGGTCTCCGGCCCCGCGCCCGTGTCGTCTCTGCTGTATCTTCCCGCCAACTACCTCGGTGTGCGCCAGCGTCGCCGGCCCATCCAGGAGTCCTGCGCCGGGCCCTCGGCGCCCGCCTGCAGCCACGAGTACTGCGCTCGCGTCGCGGCCCGGGGTCCGGTACCTCCGCCAGCTGAGCGCCTCCCAGCGGCGGTCCCGGCCACCACGGAGCGCCTTCCCACGGCCCCCGCCAGCCCGCTGCTCCGGGGGTGGGGGCGGGGCGCAGGCTCCAGCCCGTTTGAAATTTGAGTCTCGCCACTAGCAAGTGCGGAATCCCGAGATACCGGATCCTCTACTCAAATGTTTTCTCCCGAAGGTGAAAAGCGGGAGGCGTGGGGGACGGCGAACCCGGAACCTGCCCGCCGCGGGAGAGCAGACGCCGGCTGCAGCGAGGAGACGCTCCAATGCTCTTGGTGTTCTAAACTATTTATCTGTGTATGTGTATTTGTGGGTGAAGTTTGTGCGCCTGTCTTTTTTTGTTTGGAAAATATTGTGCGTGGTCAATGTGGTTATGGGGGAAAGATGCGTATTTTTTTTCCTAGTCTTAACGCTGAAAACTTGAGTCTACCATTTCTTGGTTGCACTGAAAACACCGCCCAGCCTGAGGGGTTTCCCGTGCAGTCCTCCCCCACCCACCCAGCTCCCGTTCCTCCCCAGAACTCTGCCCTCTTTCTCCCATTTCGCGGGAGTTTGGGAAGCCCCAGGGCCTCCCACCCCTCCACTCCTGGGAGAGGCCACCGTGCCCCAACCAGCTGGTTTTGCAAAGATTCCGCGGGAGCCTGGAAGCCCGCTGGCGCTTGTGGGGCGGGGATGAGGGGACGTCACCTTTTCTAGAGCGTTCTATCATAGTTAACAGTCGGTTGCACACTTTTTTTTTAAGTAAATGGATTGCCACGATTAAATGTCATAACATTTATGACAGAATATAAAATATTAACATATTTTAAGCCAAGTTTTAGGTATATTTTTTGAGTCTTGTTTATAAACCCCATTTTAAAGGGCTTTGTATCCAGCGCTGTGAAGGCAACAGAGTGTACCCATATTTATATTTTTATAAAATTCCTATAAGACTGTGAATCTCTTGTGCTAATTGCTGAGTGAACTGAAGGACCGTTTGACCCTATTCAGACTCCCGGAGCTTCGACGACTGGATTCGAATCTGAAAATCTTGCTGTGGGGGAAGGGCTGCGGGGGTTGGGGGACGTTCTCCTGCGTCACTTTTTCTGTCCTTTCTGAAAGGCACCCTTCCTGGTTTCTGTGGTTCCAATTTTCTATGCAACCCCACACCCCTGCTTGTTTTGATCCTGAGAAATAAAAGGGAGGCTGAATTATTCAAATTTAAATGAGGTTTCCCCTTGTAGAAGTGCTGCTGACCCTTCGTGCAAAAATGGGGAGCACTTGAGGACACAGGTGGGTGGAGGCCCTTTGTGCGTGTCTGGTCACACTCGCTGTCATCTGTGGCTTTGTGTAAGACTGTGTGAGAAGAATATATTGATAATGTCAGTGAGACAAGCAGACATTGAAACTGAGGCACAGATTGCTCCACAAGGAGTTCTGTATATTTTTTCCTAGATGCAAATACCTTTTTAATTATGTTAATTAATGTTAAGACTTTCTAGGCTTATATCAAAGCTATGTGTGGGTCACGGTATGATCACTTCTAACTGGATAAAGTCTGTGCAGCACATTCCTGAGTGTACGATATAGACTTGTAGCCCAGCATGAAAAATTTACAAATAAATTTTTCATTGATCTTTTTATATTAAAAATATTTGTTGGTACTTCTTAATCTTAGCATGAGTAGTAGACACCTCTGAGGGGTGAAGCTGCAGCAGGCTGGCCATGGGTGATATCTATACAACGGCTTGTGTTCACCGGGAGACAGAGCCCAGTCAACTGGCTCCCACCCCTGTGCAACTGCCCAATCCAATTTGGCTTGCAGAGGACTTGGGAGGACCCAGGGTTGCCCCATTCCAGCCACTTGGGAGACCTGCCACCACGAGAGCACCCAGAGCTGGTGTCATAGCCTATTTTTCTCCATTATCTGGCAAAGCAGCTGAAATCTCTTTGTGGAAAGTCCTGCTTGAAGCTTTTCCCACCGCCCACCCAGCCTGAGACACTGAAGTCCTCTGGAGGAACAGACCCCTCTCCATGTCCCCTATGCTGCTGTAGGTTTTTGCTGATGGAGCACCACTTGCTGCACAGAAGGGGTATCTTTAAAATTGGGGGGAAACAATTGCTCATTTCTGAGAATAAGGCCCCTGGAGGCTGGTTTGTGCCAGCTCTGGAGGCCAGCTCAGGTTCTGAGCTAGACTTGAACATTCCCACATGAGCCAGGTGTCTGGGCCCTGTCCTGCCACCAGCAACAGCAGCCTGCAAAGAAGAGAACATGGAGCAGGGCAAACTGAGTTACGAGGTAAGGACTTTTCATAACGCTTCCAGACCCTCTGAGGGGTACCCAGGGCATCCGTGTCTAAACTCTGTCTCTTCCTTGGTGGAAGACCCCTGCCCAGCCCCTGCCTTTCATGTTCCTGTTTTGTATCTCCTCCCTCCTCTACCCTTGACCATTTTCCAGGCACATCCTCTTTCAGTTAAACAAGCATTTCCTGTCCCACAGAATTGGCATAGAAGGCTGGGAAGACCGTGCCCAGCCTCCTGAAGCCTTGGGAGGTCCTGCCTTGGGTCAGCTCCAGGAGGCCCAGCCATGTGAAGGACAGTGGCCACAGGAACTTGGACATGATCAGGGCATCTGAAGAATTAAGTCAGACCACCCAGGGTATACTGTGCCATGCCTCCATTTCCCACCCCAGCACTGTCAGGAAACCAAAAGTAGTATCTCTTTTTGGCATTAACCTGTGGGTGGATGAGGTTCCAGTCACTTGTGGCCCCTGCAGTACCCTGATGTTCTCCCACTGTAGAAAGAGGTCTGGGCTGGCACTGTCAGCTTTCCAAGCATGTGGCTGCCACCCAGGATACAATCTGTGGCTCCCTTAAATTTTCTCTTCTGAGGGACACATTTATAGAGAGAGATCTTGTTCTGCTCTCTGGTCAGACAGTTTTTTCTCCAGTGTGAACAAAAGGGAGGCTTGCCAGGTGGCCTCCCTGGAAGCTAAGGAAAGGTGGTAGAAGCGGTTCTTTCTCTTTAGGTGCTGTGTACTTTAACAAGCCTGTCCGGGGAAGGACTGGGGTGTGGCCAAGGACATATAGCCTCCCTTCAATACAGCAGAGCCCTGGGAAGCAGGCAGACACACACTCTGAAACCCACCACCTTGTGGGTGGGAGTTGCAAAGGAAATCCCAGCTGGGAGGGCCTAGGACTCCCGGAGACAAGTGAGGACTCCTTTGGGGAAGCATTCTGAGCAGCACATTGGTAGATCAAGCAACTCTGTGGAGCAGGATGTTAGCTGAGCAAATGTGGGCTGAGAATGGATGCCCCTGCACAAGGGAAGAGGGGTAGCTAGGTCCTGGGGGCAAAGAGGAAGAAGGCCTTGCTCTCTGGTCTCCTCCTCCTGTGGAGGAGGCCCTGTGCTCAACAAATTGCTCACTGTGTTGGACAGTTAGCAAATATTGGCATATATTGGCCAGTAGGGTTGCTGGGAGTCCCCACCACCCCTCCTCAGGAAGGCTCCTTTCTGGCCAGGGTAAGAAAAAGGGCATAGGTGACCCAGCCTGTGCTCTCTGCCCTCCTTCCCACACCTGCAGGAGTGCACTGCAGGGTCCCAGCCAGAAAGCAGGAAAGAGACCCATTGGTGGAAGGGGCTTCAGGCCAGGGACTGGGCCACTGGGAAACCCTGAGAGAAAGGAGTCAGACCAGGGAAGGTCAGCGCCTGCCCCACTTCCTTGCCAGGAGGGTGCTGGGCTCCTGTCCAACTGTCTGTCTCTCTGATCTGACCTCAGCTGGACGCAGGAAGCATTTACTGTTGGAACAGACATGCCACAGAGAGACCAGGAAATGTAGGAGGATGATCAGCTAGAAAGAGCAAAGCCAGCAGGTGAGGGAGACAGGACACAGCCGGCCAGAGTGGAGAGGGCAGGATTTGGAAGTCAGGGAGATGATGTGCAAAGAAGGAAGAGAAGGAAGCAGCTACCGGCTTTGGGTCTGTCCCCCAGGGCCTGTAGCTCAACACAGGGAAGGACCAAAAGCGGATGCACAGACCACCCTCAGAACACGAGGAAGGCCAGCTGTCTCTTGAAGCCCAGCGAGGCTGCCAGGAGGAAGTGGGCATCCACCTGGGCTTGAAGGACAGGAAAAGAGGCCGTGGGACAGCCGGGAACGACTCCGGAGGCCTGAATGTGAGGGCGCAAGCCACAGGAGGGGACTGTCAGAAGCCTGGGAACCTCTGCAACTGCTCCTTCAGGGCCACCAGCGCAGCGCCTCCTGGGTGCGCGGAGGCCGCCCTCGCCCCACCTACTGCACACTCCACCGACCCGACCCGTTCCCCCCGCACTCCCCACCCATCCGGCGCTTTCTTCTCCTTGGCTGTCTTTCCGACCGTCCGGCTGTCTGTCGGTCTTTTTTCCTCCCCCCAACCCCCCGCAAAACCGCGGCCCCATTCATTCCCGAGGCCTCTGCCCTTTTCCTCAGCGCTGTCGGGCTCGGCGAGCAGCTGCTATGCAAATGAGGGCGGGGGGGGGAGGGTAGAGAGGGGAGAGAAGGACTGAGCACACCAGGGGTGGGAGACAGGTGCCCACAAAGCCCGATCTTTGCATTCAAAACCAGCGCGGATCTTTGGGGCCCGCCTGACCGCGCCCGACCGGCGCAGAGGGGGGCGGGTCTGTGCACCCAGAAAGCGCCCGGGGCCGCTAGGGCCGAGGCTGTCCCCACCCTGGGCTCTGGGCGCCGCTCACCCACTCCCGGGCGCATAGTGAGGGGCAGAGACCAGCTGTCGTCTGTTCTGGGGGCGGCCTAGGACCGCCCCTCTTTCTGGAGGACCCCGCCCCGTCGCCCAAACACCACATCGCGTGGGATTCCAGCGCGCCCCTCACGAGTGGGCTGGAAGTGGGAGTGGAAAAGGACGCCAGACAATCCCGCCCGCCCCCGGCCTCCGTGGATGGACGCGGTGCAGACCACGGGCGGGAGCCCCACCCTCCAGTCTGAGAACCCCGGGCCCCAACCATACCGGGAAGGGGCGGGGCCAGGCGAGAAGCGAGGAAGGGCTCAGGAGCCCGAGGGAACCAGGGAGCGGCGGGCTGTGGGCTCCACGCCGCCCCTGCCCCGGCTCTCTCCACACTGGGTCCAGGCCGGGGTGGGGGAGGAAGGGACGCGAGCCTAGCTCTCTGGGGCCCAGCTTCCCGGCCCTGAAACCCCAACCCTCCTAGACTCTGGCGACCTCGTCCTTCCGCCCCTGACCGGGAATCCTCCCTCAAACCCAGGAGCAGACCTCGGACCCCTGGGGCGGCGACTCCACAGAGGGGTCCCCGCATCTCCACTGGGAGAGGGGAGAGCCAGGCGGAGCCCGGGGCGCGGTTGTGCTGCCTCCCGGTGGCCGCAGGCCGCACTGCGCCCTCGGGCCCGGCGCACCTTTCCCGGCGTTACGCGCGCGGAGCCACACCCACTTCGGCTCTGCTGGGACACCCATGAACCAGACTCTTAGCCGCCAGCGTTAAGCGCCACTCTAGCGGAGCTCTGGCCACCCCGAACCCGTCTTCTTCCCCTGGGAGGCTTTTGACGGTGCTCCATGTAGCATGGAGGGGTCTTCACGACCTTAGAGAGGGGGGCGAGGGCGGGTCCGAGAGGCGCCTGAGCCAGGCCTGGAGGCCCCACGGGACAGAGAAGGGGAAAGAAAGTAAATTCAGACCGGAGTGGCCTGGCAGAGACCAGAGGCCGCAGGGACTAGGGAGGCCAGCTCTGAGTGGGCAGGTGTGGCTGCGGCAACCCGAGCCGGCTTTACTGTGAGGGAAGCGCGTGGTAAAGAAGTGAGGTGTCTGCTGTGAGCAGTGTGACGCTGCCACGGCACTCTACCGAGGGCGAGAAAGTGAAACTCTGTCTCAAAAAAAAAAAGAAGAAGAAGAAGAAAAAGTGAGGTGTAGCCCTCTGGGCTAGTGATTAGGGGAAAAGATGGTGCCCAGAGGGAGGAACCAGGAGGCGGAGCGCAGTTCAGAATCTGCCCAAGTCTAAGGAGGTTGACCCAGGAGGGAATCCCAGCAGTGTCGCTGAAGTTGGAACCCTGCCCATTTGTGCGTGGGAGTGGGCCAGTGGGCTGCAGTGTGGGGCACTCCGTGGGATGGCTGGTGGAGAGACCCAGCAGCACAAGCTGTCCCAGTGACAACCACACTCGTGCTGCCTAGTAGGGAGAGTGGCCAGAGCAAGGAGCAGGTGTGTGTATTAGCTGCTCCTGGTTTCTGCAGTCCCCAGGACACCCAGACCAGAGCCTGGAGAAGTGACCCCTTCACAATCCTCAGCAAGCAATTGGCAATGGTTCGCTGTTCTCCACTTGATTGGATGGGAAGGGGAGGCCATTCCAGGGCCCTGGAGCCTCAAAATAGTCAGCAAGACAGAGTGCCAGTTGTGGCTCCCATACGTCACACTTCAGATGAGCAGGACACATACAACCTTCCTTGCAACCACTGGAAGGGGTCACATGATGCTAGTCGGTGACTGCATGGAGCATGGAACACCTGCGGAAAGGGCTGGGGTGGAAAGACACCAGTGGTCCACTGGAGGCTGGCAATGGAATTGCAGACTTCCTAAATCTATCCACCTGCTCCATTCCTATGGAAATGGCTGCACCAGGCATGTGCAAGAAGAGAGCTCTCTTTGTTCAAACTCTTGTCTGCTCAGAGATGGAACCTAGAGACCTGGTTTACATTCAGTATGTGTCTCCCTCAGATTGTGAGCCTCCTCTCAGTGCGCAGTGCCATCTGTGGACAAGAACCCCCAGAGGAACCAAGTCCAAAACATCCCATAAACTTTCCAAAGAGATATGACAAAATCTCTTCAACATATCAGTAGCATCAACAAGACAAAATTGTATTTCTCACCCCCAGAGAATTGAGATAGGGTGGTCCTGGGCTAGCATGTGACATTAGAGTCCAGGCTCTTCAGACTTCATGGGTGGGCCTTTCATTCACACGGCTCAGTATGGCAGCCCAGATCCAGCCATTAAGTCTATATTCCAGCCAGTAGAAAGAAAGGAGTCTTAGGCTCAGCACCTGTAGCTCAGCAGCTAGGGTGCTAGCCACATACACTGGAGCTGACAGGTTCGAATCTAGTCCAGGCCTGCCAAACAATGACAACAACAACAACAACAACAACAACAAAAAATAGCTGAAACATTGTGGCAGGCGCCTGTAGTCCCAGCTACTTGGGAGACTGCGGCAAGAGAATTGCTTAAGCCAAAGAGGTTTTTTTTTTTTTTTTTTTTTTAGAAACAGGGGTCTCACTCTGCCTCAGGTTGGTCTCGAACCTCTGAGCTCAGGGCAATCCACCCAATTCAGCCTCCCAGAGTTTTAGGAGTGCAGCTGTGAGTCACAACACCTGGCCGGCCAAGCCCAAGAGTTTGAGGTTGCTGTGAGCTGTGATGGAACAGCACTCTACTGAGGGCGACATAATGAGACTCTGTCTCAAAGAAAAAAAGAAAGGAGACTTGGACCCTCTCCTTCAAATACACTTCCTAGAAGTTGTTTTTTGCCCCATATATGCTCTTGGCTAGAACGTAGTCATATGACAAAACTTGCGGCAAGGAAGGCTGAGACACAGTCTGTATTCTGTGTTATGTCCCCAACTTAAAATGAAGCCATCGAGGAAGAAGGGCTGTAGATCTGCGGGAGCACAGGGGGGCAGCAGGTTGTGCCCCCTGACATGTAGATTGCTGCCAGAATTCCCAAACCACACAAAGCACTGTCTGTGTTCTGTGCCCTGGCTTGCTCTCTTCTGCTAAGAGTATACTCACCTCTCTGGGTTTGGATATTTACATTGAAGAACTTTCAAATTAAGACTTTTCATCAATGGACCAAACATGAAGGCAAATGGGAATACTGCTAATCATGAGGGAAGCAGCCCTTGAGCTGCTCCTTGGCCCCCAGGGAGAAAAGGACACAAAGAGTTCTGGCATTTTCTGACAGACAAAAGTGCACATAGTTGAGTCAAACGTTATTTTATAGATTGGATGGACAATAACTGCCCATAAACTTATGCAACCATCAGGAAGTTAAACTAAAATTTCTGACCTGACAGCACAGGGAACATGTGGCTCCTTGATGGATATAACTAAATAAAATAATTTTAAAGGGACATTTTGAAATAAAGTACAGTTCAACATGTGGCTCCTTGTCAGGTGGCAAGAGCCGAAGTGTCCGTAGATCCGCTCATCCTCTGCCCCCGGGGATCCTTGTTCCTGGTTCTCCCAAGGGCACCATAAGGTCTCTGTGAGGAAAGTAATCTAGCACTGTGAATTCTCAAGGTCATGTTGCCAATGAAGTAGTTTCTCAAGTCTTTCCATCATTTATTTCTCTTTATCGGTTGTTTCTTTCTGTTTTAACCAAGACTAAAAGGAAATCATTACATTTATGTTCATATTCCTAAAAATCAACCTTACTGTGGTTTAATTTACATACAATAAAATACTGCCATCTAGAATATGATAATTTTTTTCTTTTAGCCAGTCAAATTTAGCAGCAGGAAAGAATGTAATAAGATGTTTATACCCATGTAACCAAAACGATGATCAAATTATAGAACATTTTCTTGCCAGGCACAGTGGCTCGTGCTGGTAATCTCAGCACTCTGGGAGGCCGAGGATGGTGGATTGCTTGAGCTCAGGAGTTCAAGACCAATCTGAGCAAGAGGGAGATCCCATCTCTACCAAAAAATAGAAAAAAATTAGATAAGCATGTGGTGGGTGCCTATAGTCCCAGCTACTAGGGAGGCTGAGGCAGGAGGATCACTTGAGCCCAGGAGTGTAAGGTTGCTATGAAATATGACGCCACAGCACTCTACCCAGGGCAACAGAGTAAGACTCTGTCTCAAAATTTACCATTACTGGGCACAAAGGCTCATGCCTGTAATCCTAGCACTCTGAGAGGCTGAGGCAGGAGAATTGCTTGAGCTCAGGAGTTTGAGAGCAGCCTGAGCAACAGAGATACCCCAGCTCTACTAAAAGTAGAAAAACTAGCCAGGTGTTGTGGCAGGTGCCTGTAGTCCCAGCTACTTGGGAGGTTGATGAAGGAGGATCACTTGAGCCTAGAAGACTGAGGTTTCTGTGAGATATGTCACGTCACTCTAACCAGGGCAACAGAGTGAGACTCTGTCTCAAAAAAAGGAGGGGTTTGTATCCAGACTATATAAAGAATTTCCACTACCTGGTGGCGCCTGTGCCTCAATGGGGAGGGCGCCAGCCCCATATACTGAGGGTGGCAGGTTCAAACCCAGCCCCAGCCAAACTGCAATCGAAAAATAGCTGGGCGTTCTGGCAGGGACCTGTGGTCCTAGCTACTCGGGAGGCTGAGGCAAGAGAATTGCCTAAGCCCAGGACTTGGAGATTGCTGTGAGCTATGTGACACCACGGCACTCTACTGAGGGCAATAAAGTAAGACTCTGTCTCTACAAGTAAATAAATAAATAGGTCTCAGCACTGCTCCACTCTTCCCACTCACGCGAGCTGCTTGCTTAAAGCTGAGTTGCTGCCACTGCTCTCAAGTAGAGCTTAAAGAATAAACCTGCATTTTTGTTTCAACGAAACTTAGAAACAAAATGGAAGAAAGGACCCAGTGCGATAATGTGAAAATAAATAAATAAGAATTGCCACTACTTCAAAAAGACAAACACCCCCACCCCAATTTTTTTATTTTGAGGCAGAGTCTCACTTTGTCACCCTTGGTAGAGTGCCATGGCATCATATCTCACAGCAACCTCAAACTCTTGGGCTCAAGCAGTCCTCTTGCCTCAGGTTTTCATTTTTAGTAGAGACATGGTACAGGTATGAGCCACCATGCCTGGCTTCAAAAATTTTTTAATAGACAAAATTGAATAGAAACTTCAAGGCTGGGTGTGGTGGTTCACACCTGTAATCCTAGCCCTCTGGGAGGCCGAGGCCAGTGGATTGCTTAAGCTCAGGTGTTCAAGACCAGCCTGAGCAAGATTGAGACCCTGTCTCTAAAAAAAATACCCAGGCATCATGGTGGGTGCCTGTAGTCCCAGCTACCTGGGAGGCTGAGGCAAGAGGATCACTTGAGCCCAAGAGTTTGCTGTGAGCTGTGAGCTATGACATCATGGTACTTTACTCAGGCTGACAGAGTGAGACTGTCTTGCTTTAAAAAAAAAAAAAAAAGAAATAAAGAAAGAAAGAAAGAAAAAAGAAACTTGGTTCGGCGCCTGTGGCTCAAGTGGCTAAGGCACTAGCCACATACACCTAAGGTGGCAGGTTCGAATCCAGCCTGGGCCTGCCAAACAACAATGATGGCTGCAACCAAAAAAAAAAAAAATAGCCAGGCATTGTGGCTGGCGCCTGTGGTCTCAGCTGCTTGGGAGGCGGAGGCAGGAGACTCGCTTGAACCCAGGAGTTGGAGGTTGCTGTGCGCTGTGATGCCATAACACTCTACCCAGGGGGACAGCTTGAGGCTCTGTCTCAAAAAAAAAAAAAAAAAAAGAAAAGAAAAAAGAAACTTCTGACACAAATACAAAGATCCAATAAACACATGAAAAGGTATTCAACATCAACTGTCACAAGGGAAATGCAAATTGAAACTACAAAAAAAACAATAGCCACTACCTGCCATTCGGTTGGCCAAAATTAAGAATTAAGAAGACTGATAATATGCAGCATTGGTGAGACCAGGGACAAGGTCTCTTAATACCACGTGGGGGGACACATTTACCTAGCCTGTGACCCAGGAATTCGACTCCTAAGTATTTGACTAAAAGAATGTGTGTATACAAATGTGTGTATACAATATTCTTTCTATACATCCATAAAAGCTATATCTCTACAGCCCCCAACTGGAAACAATCCAAATATCCATCAATTCATAATTTTAAAGATTGTAGGATATTCATCGAGCCATAAAAAAGAACACACCATCAAAAACTGCAACAATATGGCTCAGCGCCTGTGGCTCAATCGGCTAAGGCGCCAGCCACGTACACCTAAGGTGGCGGGTTCGAATCCCCAGCCCGGGCCCGCCAAACAACAATGATGGCTGCAACCAAAAAATGGCCGGGCGTTGTGGCGGGCGCCT
>CAUYQV010132358.1:0-15554 GCA_963574575.1 Galagoides demidoff
CCTGGTTCACCAAACAACAATGACGGCTGCAACCAAAACATGGCTGGGCGTTGTGGCGGGCACCTGTGGTCCCAGCTACTTGGGAGGCAGAGGCAGGAGACTCGCTTGAACCCAGGAGTTGGAGGTTGCTGTGAGCTGTGACGCCATGGCACTCTACCCAGGGGGATAACTTGAGGCTCTGTCTCAAAAAAAAAAAAAGAAAAGAAAAGAAAAGGAAAAAAACCAGAAAAGAAAGAAAGAAACAGGATTTGGGAAAGGCTGCCACTGAGCCCAGAGATGCCACCTCCTTCACTTCACTGGTTGCTCAGCCTCCAGACAAGACTGGGACATTCTTCTCTGGGGATTGTAACTAGTCTCAGGGAAAACTCCCACATATACTGACTGCCTTTGTCCATCTGTGCTGCTGTGACTAGGTGACGTACAAAGAACAGAAATTCATTTTCTCACAGTTCTGGACGTTTAAAAGTCCAAGATCAAGACACTGGCAAGTTCAGTTGTCTGGTGAATGCTGCTCTATGTTTCCAAGAAAGACGTAGGGACAGCCTGGCCAAACACAATGTGAGGCCTTGTCCATAAGGGCTTTAATCCCTTATAGAAAGGAGAAGCCACCATAGCCTAATCGCCTCTTAAAGGACCCACCTCTCAACACTATTGCAACATTGCCAACACCTGGAATTTGGAGGGGATATAGCACTGACATCGTAGTCCCCCCCCACATGAAATGTCCCTCCCAGATGACACCTCAGTAGAGCCTGCCACCTCTGGAGTTTACAGTAACTTTTTACTTGCTCATTCATAAATATGTACAGATTGCCAAGGATTGACACTGAACCCATATGAAAAGCTCTAATTGGAAAAAAGAGAGCCTGAAGCAAACAAACAGAGGAAAGAAACTTGGATGAAACAAAGAACACAAGGGGAAGGAAACATTATTGTTTTAATCTCACTAAGGTCATCAAAAGAAGAGAAGATATTATATACATGTCCAGAGAACAGAATATTATAAAAAAGGAATGTTTACAAAACAAAAAAAGTTGTAATACACAACTACAACAGGGACTCTACCTAACAAATGCTAACATTGCAACCTTATTGTTTATAGCCTCATATTAATTTGAAACTTTAAAAAATGTTGCAACCTACCATAAGGAGTATTGCAAGTAGACTTCAAAAAAGGTCCCCACAAGACTCTTATCCCCTGGCTATTCAAAAACCCATGTAAATACAACAATGGAGGCCCTTTACAGGTCGTAAAGAGTTTAATCAACTAGACTTTTAAAGGGTTTAATCAACTAGAGTGTTTAATCAACAGACTTTTAAAAAGGGAGATTATCTTGAGTTCTCAAGGGAGGCCCAATGATATCAATGAGCCCTTAATTATAGAAGAGAAATGTGAAAGATTTGGAGAGATTCAGAGTGTAAGGGGGCTCTGCAATATAGGGGCCACAGGAAAGGACACCACCTAGGGAAGAATGCAGGCAGTCTCTAGGAGCAAAAGACCAGCCCCTCACTGACAGCCAGCTAGGAAATGGGGACTGTGGTCCTACTACTGCAAGGAACTAGATTCTTGCAAGAGCCAGAATGAGCCTGGAAGCAGATTCTTCCTACAGCCTTCAGGTAAGAACTCAGCCAGCAACACCTTGGCTCCCATCTCGTGAGATTCCAGAAGACCCACCTGAGCCACAGCATGCCCAGACTTCTGGTTCACAGAAACTGTGAGACAATGAATGAGTTCTGTTTTAAGTCTCCAAGTTAGTAGTCACGTTGTATGATAGTGATAGAAAGCTAATACAAGGAGATCCTTCAAGAACTTGAGAATTAAAAGAAGGAAAATTAGAGTCCAGAAAAATGCCACGAGAGGACTAACCCAGAAGGCCCAAAACCTAAATAAAAGTCATTCAAGAGAGAACTCAGAAAATACAAGGAGGTGATTGTCAAAGAAACAACCAGAGAAAAAGAGCCTGCATTTGAAGGACTTGAGTTCCCAAATGATGATCAACGGACACAATGGCTGTAAGAAGACCCCACGAGAGTATATTATTTCAGGACACTAGGAATGGGGAAATGATCCAATAAAACCTCCAGGGGAAAAAAAGTCACCTGAAAGGATCAAGAATCAGAATAGCTTTCAACTTCACAACTGAAGTCCTGGAAACTATAAGCTGATGGACTGTCCAAATTATCCATTAAATGGGATGGTAGACTAATGACCTTTTCAGACACACCAGTTCTCATGAAATGTGTCTTCCAGCATCTGTCTCAGATGCTGCCCCAGAACAAGGACTTACATCAAGGGAGAGGAAGATACATGGCCCAGGAGGCATAAGGAGGAGGAGGGCAGGGGCAGGGAAGAGCCAGTCTTGCAATAAACTTGGTAGAAATCTCAGACCCCTAAAATTCAAATAAAATAAAAGTGGAAGAATATACATATTGCAAAAATGTAAAAAGAAATAAATGAGAAAATGCAATGAAGAAAAATAACCTAAGGTAAACTCAGTGCTCTCAAACATACACTGTCTGGCCTTGGTTAATTCTAAGGGCTGGACCACGAATTTGGCTCTATTCTTCCTAGATGCTGAGACAATAAAGACATTTAATCAGCTACAAGATTTATCGTGTCCATAGGACAAAAACACCACAGCTGTTCAACAGAAATGCAGCTTTTTCTAATGCCTGAGATAAATTTCTCCTGTGGGTCCTCATAAAGAGGACACTGCATAATATCATAGTCAGTGTCCTTGAAAAGATCCCAATGATATATATGACAGTAAATTTTGCATTGCTCTTTCTTATCATGTCCATCAAAATTGGCAGATGGTAAAAAATAGAAGCACAATTCAAGTCCCAGAGCCAAAAGTGCATGTGCCAAGGGTACCATTTAGAAGTGCATGTCCTTCAGCAATCCTCAATGAATATTGCTTCTCACAATCCAAACTTTTCTCCTTTCATCCCCACATTTACCCCAAGTCGAGGGTTCAGAAGCACGAGCTATCCAAGATTTTATCCTAATTTCAGGCTAACAAGTTGGTCTGCCAGTTTCACGTATGCAACAGAAGACACAGGTTTCCTGTCACGTATGCAACAGAAGACACAGGTTTCCTGGGTTAGGAACAAAGGACTATTATTACACACGTACATAGCCATTAAGAGCAGTCAGAGTGTCAGTATTTGTGCTGGTTCCCCAACTCCACTCCCCTTGGGGCAATGCAAAGAGGACAGGATGCTGTGCTGCATTACAGGAGAGGAATACTGAGCTTAAAAACCCTGTATCTTTCATATGGCACGGTGTCTGCCTTTTGCTCTCAAGAAAGGCACTATCTCTGTCTTCCAAGGTTGTAAGCAAATCTTTTCTTTACTTCCAGAGGCAGACACTTCCTACATTTTTTCAGACTGTTCACCATACAGACATCCTTGAAAAGATAGGCTAAAAAAAAAAAAAGAAAGAAAGAAAAGATAGGCTAAATTCAGAACAAAAGCAGTAAGTGCCTTTTCTTATAAGACATGCACAGGTCATGTGGAAATGCAAGAGAACTGTGGAAAGCTGCCTCCCAACAGTGGGTGGGTAGGGGCAGTGACAAAAGACAAATTTGTGGAGAAAATCTCAAGAGAGAACTGTGGAGTCCTCGCCACAGAAAAACTGCCCCCCAAGCTATGTTCAATAAGGCATGGAGTTCAGATCATAACAATATTTGTACTGGTATTAACAGATGGAGCAGAAAAGAGATATCATAAGTCACAGAGCCCAGGGAGGCCACATGTATCTAAGGAATCACATTTGAGTCACCACTCAGGGAGGTCCCAGCCAGGAAATCCACCTAAGACATCCTAAAGGTTGCTTGTTGCAGGGACTGGTGTAGAAAAGGAGAAACAATACAACTTGTGCTGCCACTTTCAGTTATGTAGAAGAGAATGATGGCTTGGCAGGGTACCTCATGTCCAGTGATGGGGCTGCCTTTCAGTTAAGCGGAAAAGTGGCTCTTCATAATGTCTCAATATGTGGTGCCAAAAATGACAGGTCAAACTGGCCAAATAATTTTTGGGTTTAACAAAAATCTTCAGCAACATTATTTACCAGGAGGTTAAAATCTCTGCCTCACTTTTACAAGGAGATCCAGAGGATTCTTATTGAATATCTGTCATGGAGCTAGCTTTGGTAATCTGTTCAAAATGTTCACCTCCATCTGGAATGATGACATCCCAGATCCATAGGTATCATGCTAACTTGCAGTAATAAACCAAGAACCTTGGATTTGCACTGTTGAAGGAAAAAATATCTATGACACTTGTTAAAGATAGTAAAGAAGACTCTGTTCAAGAGAGGATTATGCCAGTAGGTACAAGGATCATTGCAATAGGTCTTGCAGTGGGAGAGAGAGATTAGGCTTGACTCCTGCCCCAGGAAGGTCAAGTGGGGATTTACAACCAAGGAGCAGGGTGAGGACCAGTGGGTAGAAAATTACTAAAAAGAAACATCAAGAATAAAGGAGATGCTTACTAGACTGACTTAATAGAATGCTTTCTGACAGCAAGCCAGCATGAAAAGACATCAAGGATGGTTAGATAGCAAGGATAGGGGATTTTTGCTAAACCAACTTAGAAGGATTCACACTCAAACTGGATTCTACAAGGATAGAGAATGAAGCCCAACGCCAGGCCCTAATCAAAAGAACTCAGAGGAGCCTGACTTAAGTTTGGTCAAACTTAAGGTTTTTAAGCTCAGAGAGTCTTTGTGTGTATGTGTGTGTGTGTGTGTGTGTGTGTGTGTGTTGGTATCACAGAGTTTTATTGCATTCAGCAGGGGAAAGATAAATGGTTGAAATGAAAAAGAAGGGTTTTGTAGGGACTCCAGCCTCTCACTGGGGACTCCTCTTACTACTTCCTTTGAGCTGAAGATGAAAGGGAAAGAAGGCTTCTCCCTTATGATCTCATGACTCCTTCCTGTCAATCACATCAGTCCATCAGATACAGAGCAAAGTAAGCTTTGCCTCCCTGCAGGCCAGTTGCTGTTGCCCATCTTTATGTTTAAATAAGGCCTCAAGGGAACAGCGGTATAGCAAGAAGAATGGGTGCCTTAGCCCCAAAGACAGTAGGGGGAGGGAAGGACAATCCACATCATTTCATCAGGGTCCTCTACATTCTTAGAATATCATAAATCAACTCTTTGGAGGCGGCTGGGTGAGTTATAGCTCTGACTCCTCTCTGGGAGTGTAGAGTGAAGATGAAAAAGAAGGCAGTCTGCCCCCTGGGAGACACAGTAGTGGTATAAGACAGGACAGAAGAGAACTAGAGAAAGAGTTTGAGGAGGGGTGGGGGAAGGAGGTGTGCAGTGCGCTAGGCACACACATCCAGGAAGTAGGGGAAGTTGCCACACTTGAGACCTCTGTCCTCTTAGAATGGCCAGAATTGATTCAGCTAAAGGTAGTCCCATTTTTTTCACAGTGTCTCACTCAGTCACCCTGGGTAGAGTGCCATGGCATCATCGTGGCTCATAGTAATGTCAAACTCTTGGACTCAAGAGATCCTCTTGGCTCAACCTCCTGAGTAGCTGAGACTAAAGGCACCCACCACAACATCTGGCTAATTGTTCTATTTTTAATAGAGATGGTCTCACTGTTACTCAGCCTGGCTCAAACTCCTGAGTTCAAGCAATCTACTCGCCTCGGCCTCCCAGAGTGCTAGGATTACAGGTGTGAACCACCAAGGCTGGCCTCTCCTTTTTTTTTTTTTAATAGGATATCTCCTTCAGGGAATAAATTTGGGGAATGGCTAGAGAGGAAGAAAGGAAACTTATCACGAGAAATGAATCTTATACCCCCTTAGTCCATCACCCCAGCCTACAGAGCTGGCCATGTCCCCATGGAAGGGTTCCAGTACCAGGAGGGGTGTGAGGTCCTGGTGAAGAGCAGCAATAGTCAATCAAACACCTTCACTCAGGATTAAACATTTTTGGCCTTTCTCTGGGCTGCTGTGTCCAGAAGTATGTAGATAGGGGTGAAAGTGAGGCAAAAGAAGAGATTAGTGAGTCCTTGACAGAGATCTTCTCCAGTTCCCTGTATAATCAAAAGAGTCTTCTTAGGTCTCACCTCCACGAGGTGCCAGTCTGCTTATCATTCTCCTCCCTACCTCTATGTGTAAGATAGGTCTTATTCTTTGAGGAAATCAAAGAACACACAGAGGCTACTATTTCAACTAGATAATGTCACACCACATGCTCTGGGATAAATCCAACCCTAAGAGTGAGGATGTCCCGTGACACAAAGTGTGCATGCTGAGTGTTTATAAGATCAGAGACATAAGTGATGATCCTTTTCAAGTAAGTTATAACTTCAGTTCACATATAACCCAAATTACTGAGCAATAAACTTTCAACTATCAAATATTCAAACTAACTTCCACATGTCTTGATTCTCCACCCCTAAATATCATACTATGGGTTTCCCAAGAGTAAGGACCTTCTCCTATGTAATTATGATGTCATTATAACACTTCAGAAAATTAACAGTAATTTAATATCACCAAATATCTTGTACATTTTCATATTTTCCCAAATGTGGGCAACTTCTAACTCTTCACTTAATAGTTGATATCTTTCTGCAATGGCCTAAATGTGTCTTACAAAATTGTGTGTTGGAAACTTACTCAGCAATGCAACAGTGTTAGGAGGTGGAGCCCTCACAAACAGATTAGTGCTATTACAAAAAGGGCTCACTCTCTTCTGCTCTTCTGCCTTGGAAGGACACAAGAGGTGTTCCCTTTTTTGCCTTTCCATTTTTCTCCATGTAAAAATGCAGGAAGATGCCTTTCACCAGATGGTAATGACTTGATCTTGGACTTCCCAGCCTCCATAACTGTGAGAAATAAATTTCTATTCTTGGGTGGCACCTGTGGCTCAGTGGGTAGGGCACCAGTACCATATACCAAGGATGGCGGGTTCAAACCCAGCCCTGGCCAAAGTGCAACCAAAAAATAATTGCTGGTGGGTGCCTGTAGTCCCAGCTACTCGAGAGGCTGAGGCAAGAAAATCACTGAAGCCCAGGAGTTAGAAGTTGCTGTGAGCTGCAATGTCACAGTACTCTACCAAGGTTAATAAAGTGAGACTCTGTCTCTATAAAAAAAAAAAAATTCTATTCTTAATAATAAACCCAGTCTCAAATATTCCATTCTAGCAGCTAAACAAACTAAGACACTGTCTCTGTTATCTGCATCTCTTAATATATGCCTGCATTTTTTTCTACATAAAAAGCATTCAGTTAAGAAAGAGAAAAATTCTAAAAGACAATGAAAAAATTTTCCTCCTGGCCTGATTGTATACAGTCTCCTACAGTAGCAACAAAATCAGTTTTGGGGGAAGGCACAGCAGCCTTAAATGACTAGCCTCAAGTGTAGAGATATGTCAAGTGCTGTCTTGGTAAATCTTGAGAGGGGAGAGGAGATCTGATTTCCTGATTTGTAGTGTTTTCCAATTTCCATGGTGTAAATACTCCTACCATGGTTATTTTAAGGTACCAGTTTGACATCTCAAACATAGAGTTGGGATTTATGCCAATCTATTATTGGCAATTGCATATAATTGCCAAGAAAAGAGGGCCACAGCATATCACAAATAAGTTCCAAAGATTCCCTCCACTCTAGGTTGGCCCATACATGCAGAAGCTGTGGAATTTGACAATGCTACAGTGAGTTTGTCAAGGGGAAAAAAAGGGCATGAAAGAAGCTAATCCTAGAAAGTTAATTTCTGCTTAAGGAGAGGGAAGTCTCCTTTTCCTCCTTTGAGCCTTTTTTACTGTGAAATTTCTGTTCAAATTCTCTCTCCCTGCACTATGTGCTTTGATATTCTAAGAATCATTCAAGAGGAACTCAAGTCCATTTGAATGGAGGATGTAGCAGGATGTGCATGTAAGCTCAGTGGTCAGCTGTAGTTCTCTGGTCATACAAAATTGAGATAAATTTGGCTCCAGAATGCAATGGTCTCCTCAAAATTCCTGCATATTTCCAATGGCTTCAATTTTCTAGGCATCCATGGGTTCATTCAGGTATACATTTGAATACAGCAGGATGTTCATGTAAGCTCAGTGGTCTGCTCTAGTTTTCTGGTCATACAAAATTGAGATAAATTTGGCTCCAGCATGCAATGGTCTCCTCAAAATTCCTGCATATTTCTGATGGCTTCAATTTTCTAGGCATCTGTGGGTTCAATTTCCTGCCCTTGCTGGGCTCTCAGTTTCTCTTCTTCTCACATAAAGTAGTTCCCTTTTCTTTCGTCCTAGTTGACCTGGATGCAGGATTCAGTCCCTTTTTCTTGATTCCTACCCAATCCTCAGAAAAAAAGGAGAAAGGAAAGAAGATAAAGAAAGAGGGAGAGAAGAAAGAAATTGGAGAGGGAAAGGAAAAGGAGGAAGGAAGGAAGGGAGAAGAGGAAAGAGAACTATTTGGCCAACCTTAGGAACTATTGGACAGAGCTGAAGAGAGATGTCCCACTTTACAACCCCACTGGCCTCCATCTCAATTGTAAACTTGGTTTCTCCAGTTTCTCCCCCACTCCCAAGTTTCATTCCCTCTCTTGAGCTGAGTAGTGAAACACCCTCTTTGTTATAGTAGAAACATTCCCTCAGGGCCTCACCTGTCAAGGCTAGTTACCCCCACCATGAACAAGATAATTTCATGCCTTATCATAAAGATCTGGAGAACTGTAGCCCAAGGACAGTTTGAGAAATAACTTTGATCCACAAAATTTTCAGGTCCTCAAATGTTCACAACCTAGGACTTGGCTTTCTTCCTCAAGCTCTAAGGCATCTCTCTAAGATTATGGCATCTAGAGAGAGGACAGAACAAAGAGGGGCCAAGGGCACAGGCTTAGCCTCTCTTAAGGGAGGTTCCCCAAAGCTACTACAAACATTCTGTTTATATCTATTGGCCAGAACATAGTCACATGGTAACCCTGGCCTGTAGAAGATGCTGGGAAATGTAGTCTTTGATATGAGCAGCCATGTATCCTACTAAGAGCTCTCTCTCCATGGAAAGAGAATCACTACAGTCTCTATAGCACCTTTCCAAAGCCAGGACGTCTGCTATTTTGGAGGAACTCTGGGTCACTTTCTAATATACATTGTTTAACCTTGCTACACTAGAATTCTGTGAAAAGAGCCTTAGAAACCTCCTGGTGATACCTGCTGGGATTTATCCCAGACCACGTACAAATTGATAATATATTTTAATTGGTTTAATGTACATTAATTTAGTATACATTTATTGAGCATCAGTGCAAGGTGCCTTGCACCTTGTTCACTGATATCAACCCCTCACTTAACAAGAAATACCCAGCTCTTTCCATCTGTATACATCCAAATACTCCAAGTTAAGCTTCATAAAGGATTTCACATCAGAAGAACCATCAATTTTGCTTTCATTTTACAAATCAGGAAGCCAGAGGTTCAGAATAATAAAGTTGTTTGAAAAAAGTTAAATACAGAAAAGAGCTTCTGTATTTAAGAGGAGCTTAAATATAGGAGGAGCTTATATCCAAGTCTTTTTTTTTTTATGCCTCATTTGGTGTCCTGTGCTGAGGTATTTTCTACCATTAAGCTATTTCTTTCTCAATGGTCTAACCAAAAAATGGAATGATTTACCAATTTGTGTTTTTCCTCAGTTTTTATTCTCAGAAGAGTTCCTGTATAAGACTTCTTGCATTTCAAATTTGTATTTGTTCGGTTAGTATAAAGCTCTTGTACCTCTTTCTCATCAATTTTAATATTTGCTCTGATTTAGAATAGATTGTTCTGGATTTCATAGCCATCTAAAATTTCATTACAACTTACAACTACAACTTATCCCAAAAGATTGGAAGATGCCTCTTCCTATAATGTTTATTTCCAATGAACTATGAGAAGTGGGGTCAAGTTAACTGTGTCCCATTTCTCAGTTCTCATAGGGCACACAATATTCCTAAGAACTGAATAAAATAATAGGTAATATAGAGCATCTACAGTATGCCTAAAATTTTAAATTTTCTATCCTCTATAAATCTTCAACTTACGAGTCTGTAGTTTCTCATTTTGTTAAATCTCACATTCTGTATACCTAAACCTCTAAATCTTGTGTAGTACCTGATATTCCTTTAATTACATCAATTGCATTAAAAAATTAATTTCAGAAGAAAGCAGATCAAATTCATTTTCTCTATCCTTTTATAGAAGTAAAAGTTGTTTTAACTTCTCATGGATGTTGTGAAATTAAGAAAAATATGTTATAATAAGTAGGCAATTCTAAAACTGTAGTATTACTGTTGCTTTCTCTGTGAAAAAAAAAAAAGCTTCACTAAATGCCACAAAGTGTTATACTTTGCCAAGGGAATTTCTAGGCATTTTTGAATTCCCAGAAACCTCACCATATGGCAAAAGCAGAAAGTTTGGTGTAGGGAAAACAGCTAGCCTAGTCAAATTTATATCTGTCTCTGTTCAGATCTTCTTGGGCAGTTAACAAATACTCACTGCCATTTATTAAGAATTTACTGGTCAGAGGAGTTAACATTCATTGTCTTATCTAATGCTCCTAACAGATCTATGTGGTGGGTACCAGAATATTCAATTTATAGCTAAAGAATGTACAGTTAATAAAGGAGCTGAGCATAGATGCAACCACATACCACCAAACATTACCATCTCTAACATGTAAATCAAATAATAAGGACAATTAAGAAATAGACAAAGGACACAAATATGGAATTCACAAATAAAGCAATACATAGGACCAAAACACACACAAAGATACTCAACCTTATAGTAATCTACCAAAATTGCTAGGCAATTAAAAAGAACTCACAGTTTGAGGGGGCGTTTCTTGATAAAACCGGTTAAAGAAAAAAAATTACTCCATAATACAGATGATCATTTAAATTAACCTAATTAAACCCCACAAGATACACTTGAGAACCCTGGAAATTACAGTCTGTTAAGCCTCAATCAGTGAGACCAATATAAAGTAAATAAATTTCTCTCAATCTACCTTGCTAAACATAGGTAAAACCCTAACTATACTTATATATATATATATATATATATATAGAGAGAGAGAGAGAGAGAGAGAGAGAATGACATTTATTTATATATATATATAGAGAGAGAGAAAGCAATTATATATAAAACAAACATAAAACGACTCTACAAGATGGGCAGAAAAAGGAAGGCCTTTTGGAAATCTTGAGACTGAAGCAACAACACCATGGTAAGTTCTCTGTATTTTCTTATTAATATGCACTGAGATGGATACTAGAGAAGCTAACAACTCAGAAATGCCAATGGATACAGACAAAGAAGAGCCCAAGGAAAGCTTGTACTCTCTAGCCACAGGGCCAGAAAAGAAGCCAAAGGTAAAGAAAAGAACAGCCTACCAAGACAGAAAACTTTTAGATAATAATCACCCTACCCATAATAATCACCCTACTGTGTCAGTAGAGGCCATGTGGGATCCTGGACTTCCAATGCTGCCCAATGGTAATGAGGCACTCCTCCCCTCCACACCAGTGTCAGAGGAGGTCGACAAGAAATCAGAACTTTCATTGCCATACAGTAGTGATAAGTCTTTTTCTCTGCCCTCTCAGGGTGAAAGCACATGCAGCAAAAAGACAGCGCCAGTCTGGCTGGGGTCTACATGACACAGCTAGTCTGGTGGGTATAGGTCCTATATGACCTTCACCTCATGTTTCCCATTCTTGCTGTTTTGTAAATTCAGCTTTAACCTAAAAGTGTATGTCTTGAGTAGTCTAGGGCAATTGATTTAGGAGATGAACTTTTGAATTGGAATGTTGTTTTGGGTCATGCATGGATTATGGTTATTATTATTTATTATGGGTCATGAGTTATCCTAATTATTGTTGTTTAAGATAAAGGCTAATATGGTTTTTACTTTGAACATTCATGTATAAAACTGTGGTTTTGGACATGGAAGAACAGAACAGTCTCAGAGAGGCTACCTTGACTGTTCTCCAGAATCACTGGCCTTCTGACAAATGAAGTTAGATGAATCTACCCCTGTCTCTATAAATGAGCTGACAGTGACAGGTGGCCAGACCCTTTTTATCTGATAACAAGTGGCACTGGTTACAACAGAGAGTACTTGGGGAACAGTAATGAGGTGTTCCCCTCCCAGCCAAGGTGGTATAACAGAGGCCTGTGGGGGCCTAGACGCCCACCCCTACCTAGAACTAACAAAGGGTCCCACCCCTCCCCAGTGCCATGGGAAGGTGAGTGATGAACCTGGAACCTCCCACCTGACTTGATGTTAGAGAAGACCTTCTATAATACAAGGTTTAAATAAAATCCAGAGTCTCATAAAACAGCATGCTAAAGCCCATAATACAAATTAAAAATCGTTTATACCATGACCAGGAAAATCCCAACTTGAATGAGAAAAGACATTAGATCCCAATGTAGAAATCACACAATAATTGGAATCATCTGAGGAGAATTTTAAAGTAGTCATCGTAAAAGTGCTTGAATGAGTAACTATGAACATGCTTGAAATAAATAAAAAATAGAAAGTCTCAGCAAAAACATAGAAGACATAAAGAAACATAATTATCAAAATCAAAAACTCTATACATGGCTTAATAGTAGAATGAAGAGAATAGAAGAAAGCATTAGTAAACAGGAAGATAAAACAAAAGAAATTACTGAGTCTAAACAATAGGGAGAATGTAGACTGGGAGGAAAAATGAGCAAAGCAGGTGGGTCCTGCAGGACTATAACAAAAGATCTAACACGCATGTCATTGGAGTTCAGACAGGAGAAAATAAAGAGATGGGACTTGAACTATGTTTGCTGATAACAATGATAATGGCTAATAAATAATGGCTAATTTCCCAGATTTGAAAAAAAGCATAAATCTACAGATTTAAGAAGCTGAGTGAACTCCAAACAGAATAAACTTTAAGAAATTTGTGCCAATATGCATCATAATCAAACTACTGAAAACTAAAGACAAAAGTAGATTTGGGTTTTGTCCCACCATTTCAATAATTTCCAGCAAATGGAATAAAGGACAGTCTTGGTTGTGTGAAGTGAGGTATTTCTCCCACATTTGGCCATTCCTAATCTCTCCTCAAAACAGGGTTCTTTTCATTAGAAAGCAAAAAAAATGCCATTTGAGTTGGTGGGACCACGCCTACAGTGCATCTTACAAGGGTACGTGTGAAATTTACTAGGTATAGAATATAAATCTCTTAACACAATAACTGAGAAAATGACAGGAAGGCTATGTTGACCAGTTTGATGAAAGCATTTCAGATTTAGTGTAAAACTAGCTCATTGTACCCCATGATTGCATTAATGTACACAGCTATGATTCAATTAAAAAAAGGAAAAAAAATGCCATTTGAATGCTGCTTGAGAGGTGTTTCTCAGTCTGTTTGAAAATAAGGTCTCCTTCACTCAATGTAAAAAGTTGTTAATGAAAAAACCAAACTGTAAAATATTTTAAAGAAGTTTATTCTGAGCCAAAATGAGTGACCCAGGGAAACACAGTTTGAGATGTCCTGAGGAAGTATGCCCATGGCAGTTGAGTTACAGTTTGGTTATGTAGGAAGATAGGAGTTGTAGGTAAAATCACAAATTAATGCATAGAAGGTATACGTAAGTTTGGCCCCCAAAGGTAGGACATCTCAAAGGAGGTGCTTATAAGCCATAATTGAGGAATTTTTAGTTGGCGATTGGGAAAAAGAGTTAAACTGTGTCTAAAGACTTGGAATCAATAGAATAGAATGCTTATGTTAAGATAAAGAGTGTCATGGAAAAATAAATGAATAATAAATATTGACGAGCTTCTAAAAAAAAGATAAAGCGTGTCTTATCTGTCATGCGATGCCATGTGAGGTAGGTTGGAAAGTAAGCCACCATGTACTGGGTCAAAAGACCTTTATAGCAAGACCAAAGGCTAGATATATGACCTAATTCTTGCCTTGAATGGTCTTATGTCTTGTTTATAAATTGGTATCTATTTTCACCAAGAGTCTGTTGTGTCAGTCTTATGATTTCCATTATAACATTAATGCTGGTCAGTTGTAATGTTTAAACTCCAAAAGGCAGAGGGCATAATGAGGCACCTGACCTTCCTTCTGGTCATGGCCAGGAACTCAGTTTTTAAGGTTTTTCTGGAGTTCCCTTGGCCAAGAGGGAGACTGTTTAGTTGATGTGGGGCTTGGAATAGGATTTTATTTTTAGTTTACAAAGTCATGCCCCTTTTGAAATATAATTTGAAGATCAAAATAAACTATTAGATCTTAGAAAAAAATTAACAGCTCGGTCACCTACATACCACACACTGATATTGTAAATAATAATGTGTAGAATGAGTTAATCTAAGAAAAAGCCATAAAACTTACCACAAATGCAACCTGGCTTCTATTAATAGAAGTTGTGCCTCAAAATAAATACTGTTCTCAAGGTCTAAACAAATAGAAGAAAAATCATTTATCCTTCTGGTAACCTTCAAACAAAATTCTAAACTGGCCATGGTGCATATAATCCTAGTACTCTGAGAGGCTGAGGCAGGTGGATTGCCTGACCTCAGTAGTTTGAGATCGGTCTTAGCAAGACTGAGTACCTCGTCTCTACTAAAAATAGAAAAACTAGCTGGATATTGTGGCAGGTGCCTGTAGTCCCAGCTACTTGAGAGGCTGAGGCAAGAGGATCTCTTAAGCCCAAGAGTTTGAGATTGCTGCAAGCTGTGATGCCATGGCACTCTATCCAGGGCAACAAAGCAAGACTATCTAATAAATAATAAATAAATAAATAAAACAAAATAAAATTCTGTAGTAAAAACTATTTTAAACTGCAGAGAGGAAATGATCTATTATGTTGATGGTGGGTACTCTTCCAAATAATTCTAGATCAAAATACATAAAAATTACAATTATAGGCTATTTCAAAATAACAACAATGGGCCAGGGACTGTGGCATATATCTGTACTCCCAGCTATATGGTAGGCTGAGGCAAGAGGATCACTTGAACCCAGGGGTTGGAGGTTGCTGTGAACCAGGTTGATAGCACAGCACTCTCTAGTTGGGCAACAGAATGAGACTCTGTCTCAAAAAAAAAAAAGAAAAAGAAAACATTATACAGGAGTGAGTAAATTTGTACATATATGAAATTCCTTGATTAAATATCTTATTATTAAATAAGAAGTAATTCAATTGTAAGCTTTGAATTCAGTGAGTTAGAAAGAGAACAAGAAAATAAACACAAGGAAAGAAGAGGGATCAAAGGACTTAATAAAGATACAAGGAAACAATAATGGGTTAAAAACTGAAAGACACAAAAACTTTCAAAGCATAGGTTCTTTGAAAAGTTTGATAAAACTGAGAGAACCCCAAAACACAGAGAATAGAAGCCTATAATCAGAAATATATTTTTGACATCTAGAGAACACTCAGAGAACTAAAAATAGACCTGCCATTTGATCCTACAATTCCTTTATTAGGTACATGTCCAGAAGACCAAAAATCACATTGAAACCCTTTTGAACCCATTTTCTGTGGCGCAAAGAACAAAAAATTCCTTAG
>CAUYQV010132364.1:0-26170 GCA_963574575.1 Galagoides demidoff
TACTTTCTAGGCGCGACCTCCAAGTCTGAACTGTGTGCGTGTTCTTTCATTCTCCTTCTAAAGCTACTATAGCTCTCTTCTCCCTTCACATACCGAACACGCACGGTGCCGCCCTTTCTGCCGGACGGGGAAAGGCGACAACGCCCAGCTATTTTTTGGTTGCAGCTGTCATTTTTGTTTGGTGGGTTGCGGCTGGATTTGAACCCACCACCTTAGGTGTATGTGGCTGGCGCCTTAGCCACTTAAGCCACAGGTGCCAAGCCGGTACGAATATTCTTTATAAATATTCAAGCCAGAGGATCATCCCCAGTGATGCTCCAGTTCCCTGAGTATCCCAGTGGTCTCTCCCAGCCCCCATTCCCACACATTGTAACCAGAAAGAGTCCTATACTTGAGTGGCCGGCTTTCAGCTGCAACTTGCTTTTTTTTTTTTTGCAGATTTTGGCTGGGGCTGGGTATGAACCCACCACCTCTGGCATATGGGGCTGGTGCTCTCCTCCTTTGAGCCATAGGCACCGCCCCAGCTGCAACTTTTTAACCCTGACTGTATTACTGAGGAGACTGGAATGCTTACTGGGTAGCCCCTAAGATGGGGTGCAGGGGCAGCTGGCTCTGGCTCAGTAGCTCCTCCCTGAGCCTGGGTTTCCACTCACTTTCACCCAGCTCCAGTACTAGTCTGCAAGGGGGGCAGGTTCATGATTTACCTGTGGAATTGAAATTTGCCAGCACTGGCCTTTAAATGCCATTGGAGGACTTGCAGATTCTTGGGCAAATAGGATAGAAAGCTCTATGTATGTTGACTGGTTCCCCTTACCCACCCCAGTCAGCTTAAGAGTTCTATAGTCGAGTGTGCAGTTTGGAAGCAGGACGGGGGGAGAAGACAAGTCTTACCCACAGAAAGACACACTGCCTAGAGAATGTGGGGAAGCACTGCACTGAATCCTGGCTCAACAAGATAAATGCTGTGTGGCCTTGAGCAACCTTCCTAGGACACAGTTTCCTCATCTGTCAAAGGGGAAGCAGAGTACCTATCCTAGGATGGATCTGAGAATTTACTGATAAAATTCCACAGCAAATGTGGGGCACCTAATGGGTCTTCAGAACCTGGTAGCTGCTGCTGATGTTATTTTTGACTGGCTTAAAAGATGCTTGAGGCTCAGCGCCTGTGGTTCAATCGGCTAAGGCGCCAGCCACATACACCTAAGGTGGCGGGTTCGAATCCCCAGCCTGGGCCCACCAAACAACAATGATGGCTGCACCAAAAAAAAAATGGCTGGGCGTTGTGGCGGGCGCCTGTGGTCCCAGCTACTTGGGAGGCGGAGGCAGGAGACTCGCTTAAGCCCAGGAGTTGGAGGTTGCTATGAGCTGTGATGCCATGGCACTCTACCCAGGGGGATAGCTTGAGGCTCCGTGTCAAAAAAAAAGAAAAACATTTAGCACGAGCCTATTACAATTCTAGATTTGTTCCCCACAAGAAGCTCTGCATAAATATTATTTTACCAGCAGTTGATTACCTTTCTATTTATTTTTTAAATTTAATTTCGTTTTTATTTATTTTTGTTGAGACAAAGTCTCACTCAGTCACCCTGAGTAGAGTTCTGTGGCTGCCTAGCGCACAGCAACTTCAAACTCCTGGCCTCAAGCGATCCTCTTGTCTCATCCTCCCAGGGACTATGGGCCTGTGCCACCTACCCTGCTGATTTTTTTTTTTTAATCTATTTTTAGGGTCTCACTCTTGCTTAGGCTGGTCTCAAACTCCTGAGCCCAAGTGATCCACCTGCCTCGACCTCCCAGAGTGCAGGAATTACAGGCATGAGCCACTGTGTTCTTGATTAAATTTTTTAAAAATCAATATACCCTTCAACGTTTTAATCACAACAAGGAGGATGTTACTGTTCTTCTGGGGGAGGATTAGAGTCTTGAACTTACACTGCTGAAAAAACATAATGAGAGTAAGTGAGAACAGGATCACTACCCAGCTGGGAGTACCGTTGCTTAGCTGTGGTCCTCAATGGCTTGGGAGAGGATATTTGAGGAAGAACATCTTTATATCCTGCATGTCAGTGGTGCTAAGCAGTTTGTTTTTGGTACATACAGTTACAACTATTTCTCTGTTTTGGAATTTGTCTGATGGTATTTATGCCAACATGATTTACAGCCAACTTCTGATTGAATGTGAAAGTTGGGACAAGGAATCAGAAGAAAGGTGTATGTCTTATTGTCATTTCTATTGCTTTGAGATCTGCTCTATAACTTACAGCAGCATACGCAACCTCCCTGGAATGTTCTTAGATAAATTATCCAGTTATTCCCATTTCAACCACATGATGGTTGGGTGATGAAGAATGACCTGTGAGGAAGCCCTCATGAAGGGAAGGATTTGGGGGAAGGTGCAAGAGGAAGAGGCTGCTCTATGAAAATTTTCCTGCCAATAACGTAAAGAAGGACTTTTTACGTTGCTAGTTAGTGTGGATTCAGTGTGAGCCAGGGAACTTAAAAAGAAATGATTGGCTAGCAACTGTGACCATCTCTAAGATGTAATACCATGGCGCATTTTGGAGCATTATCTGCTATTTTAAACTTGTTATCTCCATCTTGTCAAATTGTTATTGGCATTGATGGATAGAGACTTCTCTATGCAAGTATTTCATTTCAATAAAGAAACAACAAACAGCAACAAAAGCCACCTCTGGCTGCTAGTGGATAAGAAGAAGTGCTTCTAGGGAAGTGACTCTGGAGATGATGCGTGTGACAGTAGCTGTCCCTTAGACCTGGGGGAGCCCAGCTAAGGTGCACATTCCGTGGAAGACCTGACCGTGACTGCCCTGCTCTCTTTCAGTAACGATTTTAACTAAAACTTGCTGGTCAAATCTGTTTTGGCTTTTGATGGTGAGCTTTATGTTTAACCTCGACCTTGGTTGACATTGAACTTGCCTCTAATGGCTTCACAGCAGCCCAAGAGCAGTTTCTCAGCTCCTTAAGTAAACATCACATTACTTCAAGTTAACATCACATTGTGTCCTTCAAACATTTTTTTTTTTCTGTAGTTATGTTCCTCTGACCTCTAATTCACTTATAGAAATGGCTTTTAAGAAACTTTCCTATTTTTCAGGAAAGAAATGGAAACAAAAAAAAAGATATAATAGTTTGTCTCACTGTGCTATTCCGGGGGCTATTAGGGTTTGTAATATAAATTAAATATGTAGCAGAGCGATGCCTATTTTATTAAATACATCAATATCTTATTTGTCCTACTCTGGTATATTTGCAGAATATAGATTACTTTTCAATATTGTGATCTTGTAATCTACTTTTGTCTTTTTGACAAAATGCTTAAAGGAAGTGTAATATTCTACAAAGGAACTACCACGCTT
Source organism: Galagoides demidoff (assembly GCA_963574575.1). NCBI lineage: Eukaryota > Metazoa > Chordata > Mammalia > Primates > Galagidae > Galagoides > Galagoides demidoff. The sequence continues at coordinate 3,375 of CAUYQV010132364.1, forward strand.
GGGGTGATAACATATTTTAATGTGTGATGGCAGTTTGTCTTGAATCATAACCTTCGCCTTCTTGATGAACCAGACTTGGATCTTGTGGGGATACTTCTGATGCCACCGTTGAGCAATTAGGGATTTTATGCTAATGACTCTTCAAGGTAAAGGAGAAACTTCCATGTGAGGGAGACACTCAGAATCACAGCGCCCGCGTCCCATCCAGCCTGTAGGTCTTTCCCCATGTTGGGATCTATATTCATGGAGTAGTTTTTATTCAGTCATCATTGTAAACATTTCTATAATCGGGAACCATTTTTTTAAATTCTCTAAGTCTCCGACAGCTTGTTGTAAAATGTTGATGTCACAAAATGAAGTATCTGTTCTGTAAGCATCTGACTCCCAGAGTAGGAAAGGTAATGTAACTTGTAAATTGAGTTTAGTGTAAGAAGTCAGCTGCCTCAAAAATTGCCTGGTTGGTGCTTGGGTCTGTTCTAGTCTCAGTCCTGGTTAGGGATTCTGGAGATCATAGTGAACGGGCAGCACCTGCCCCAACCAAAGGGGACTGTTCATTTTACTCATGTGTTGGGTTTACTATTACCCAGTCCCACTTTTTTTTTAGAAAAGTCAGAAGTCTACTGGCTAATATCCTGATTTTTTAATGTTTATTTAAAAAAAAAAAAAAGAAAGAAAAGAAAAAGAAAAAAGGAGAGGGTGACCACTCCTAACTAAACAAACAACCCTGAGTCAGATCAGGTCCTTTCATCATTACCTTGAGTTCTTTTCCATAAGGAACAATTATGGATATATTGTAATTTCATTTCTATCAATAAAATACATTATCTATTTAGTTATCATATCACTAATAGGTTGGTGCATATAATACTGCCTAGGACATCAAAGGAATGTCTAATCCTTTATTTTTGCAGACCATATCATAGTTTATAATGGTATCTTGCATACTTTCCAAATAAAATCATTTTACCTCGTGTTGTTGAGGGGATGGGGAGTTTAGGAATTCGGAAAGGTAGTTTGAAAATGTATTTTAGATAATAGAAGCATTTTTGTCCTCTGGATTTTTGTCACTTGTGGTATTTAAAAAGATGATCAATGGAACGTGGCTAACATGTAGTACATACCCAATATTTAGTGAATTAAAAGTAATAAACGTTTTAAACAGAAGATGAATAGCGTGGTGAGGATATGGAGAAACTGGAACTCTAATACGCAGCTGATGAGAATATAAATTGGCATAACCACTTAGGAAACTGTTTAGCAGTATCTACTAAAGTTGAACATATGAATGTGTATCTGGGACTCCCGTTCCACTTCTGAGTGTATAACCAACAGATATACATACATATGCTCACTCAAAGACAAGTACGAGAATCTTCAGAGTACCACTGCTCATAGGAGGCCCAAGTAGGAAACAATCCAAATGCCTAACAAATGTAGAATACATAAATAAGTTGGGATTTATTCTTAAAATGGAAAACTATACAGCAGTAAAAATGTGCAGCCCACAACCCCACTTGACTGTATACGAATGTAACAAGCATAATGAGTGGAGAGCCAAACACAGTACAAAGCTGATTTTTGCTATTTGTAAAGGAAGGAGAGTTGTTACCCTGGAAAGGAATAAAAGGGGAGAGCCTTTTGGAGTGTGAGTAATGTTTGATTTCTTGACTGAGTATAGGATTTCACAGACATATTTAATTATCATAGGTATTGAGATGTGTACAAGGACCTGAATACTTGTGTCCTGTGTAAGTTATTTTTTAACAATATCTTAGCATGAAAAAAGTAATAGGTTTTTTAAATCCGATGAAGTAATTGTTGAACAATTTCCTTTATGATTGAAGGAAATGAATTTATTTTTAACATTCTCTAATATCTTACTGTCTATTTTAGGGTAAAAATTAGAACAAATTGAGTAGCATAGATTGTTCACTAGAAGTGCTGTATAAATTATGGTTTCACATAATTACATTTAAGGTACGATTCTTGCCCGTTTCACAGATATTTTTAAGAATCTGCATTCATGGGGTGGTGCCTGTGGCTCAAGGAGTAAGGGTGTCAGCCCCATATAGCAGAGGTGGAAGGTTCAAATCTGCCCTGGCCAAAAACTGCAAAAAAAAAAAAAAAATCGGCATTCATTTTACAAAATGTAGGAAGTAAAATGTAAGTTCAAGTGCGAATCAGCTAGTCATATGTGCAGACTGTCCAATTTAATGCCTCTTACATTCTAATGATTTCTCACAATGCTTTTGTTGAATAGTGCTAATGATACCAAAAAATTTTTTTTGTTAAAATGGGGAAACTCTATTTAATGTTTTGTTCTCAATGAAGATTAAGGAATCTTAGGTTCTTTATATAGAGCATTAATCCCCCAGAGGAAGTTCTCCCAAATTGTACTTGCTGTCCTAATAGTTCCTAAGGGAATATTTCCTTTAAACAACCTAATGATCTTTTAGTGTTAAATGCTAATAACAAAATGCCAACATAAATTGGAATTGTACACTCCAGTCAGAATTTTTAGAATTGTATGTGATCAAATACTACAGAACAATCCTTACTTTTTTGGCATGAAGAAACAGATCCACAACAATTAGGGATACTTCTAAAGACACATCCTTAATACATCTCATCCCTGAGACCAGTGTGTGTCTTTTCAGTCTGCAGAGAACATTCCCACGCATAGTCTCATTTGTTGCTCATATCACTGGGAACACGTTTGTGTAATTTTCATTTGTTCTCATAATATCTGCCAACTGCCTGTTCACAATAACTCTACCACTGGTCTTGGTATACTCTCGTGTTATGTTAGTCCTGTTGACACTGAGGAGGCCTTGATTAAGGAATAATGTAGGCCAATTAGATTCTCTTTTATCTAAAGATTTTTCAGGTTTGACCAAGACATATGATGTCTGCTTTTATCCACAGCTAAATTTTGCTGACAATTGAATAATGGTAATCGCTGTCAAATATGGATTTCCTAGTTTTTCTTAGAAAGATCCATGATCATGTCACATAACCTCATTTTATGGTTTTGATATTATCAGGATGTTTAATGACCTCTGATAGTTTCTTGTCTATGATTTGGGCCTCGAGAACGATCTGTGTCAATGACTTCAAGGTAAGGGCCTAGGAATTTTACATTTTTATTTTATTTTATTGTTTTGAAAAAATTATTTTTACTTGACAAATAAGAATTGTGTATATTTACAGGGTAGAATGTGATGTTTTGATGTATGTGTACATTGTAGAAAGACTCAATCAAGCTAATAAACATCTGTACCTCACCAACTTATTTTTGTGTGATGAGGATGTTAAAAAAATCTCTTCTTTTAGACATCTTGAAATACACAATCACTGGGGCAGTGCCTTTGGCTCAGTGGGTGGGGCGCTGGCCCCATATACCCAGGGTGATGGGTTTGAACCTGGGCCAGCCAAACTGCAAGGAAAAATAGCTGGGCATTTTGGTGGGTGCCTGTCGTCCCAGCTACTTGGGAGGCTGAGGCAAGAGAATCACCTAAGCCCAAGAGCTGGAGGTTGCTGTGAGCTGTGATGCCACATCACTCTACTGAGGGCAGCAAAGTGAGACTCTGTCTCTTAAAAAAAAAATACACAATCATAACTGTCAACTGTGGTCAGCAAGAAGTGTAAAAGATCACTAAAACATACTTCTCTAGTTTTTACTCAAAACTGCACCCTTTTATCAAAATGTTCCCTTTCCCCATCCCTCCCTACCTCCATCTTGCAGCCTCTAAAAACCACCGCTTTACTCTCTTTTTCTGAGATTGACTATCTTGGATTTCACATGTCAGTACATCATTTAGTAGTTGTCTTTCTGTGCCTGGCTTATTTCTCTTAATATGATGTCCTTTGGGTACATAAATGTCATGAATGACAGAATTTTCTTCTATTCTAAGTTTGTATAGTATTCCACTGTATGGAATATACATGTACACACACACACCAGAATTTCTCTATCCATTCATCCATCGATGAACACTTAATTTGCTTCCATGTCTTGGCTGTTATGAATATGCTGAAACGAACGTGGGAGGGCAGCTTTCCACTCCACATACTGGTTTCAGGTCCTTTGGATGTACAGATAGTAGTGAGATTGCTGGACATAATGGCAGGTCTATTTCTTATTTTGAGGAACCTCCCTGTAGCTTTACTAGTTCATATACCTACCAGCCAAGTGTGTACAAGGGTTCCCTTTTCTCCACATCCCCACCAACATGTTCCCTTTTCTCCACAGCCCCAAGAACATGGTATATTGTTATTATTATTACCTAGAGGGTCTTGCTTGGTTACCCAGACTGGAGTACAACGTATGATCATAGCTCATGGCATCCTCAAAATTCTGGTCCTCCCTCCTAGGTCTTCCAAACTGCTGGAGTTATGGGTGTAATTCACAGCTCCCAGCCTTATTGATAGTAATCATTCTACCAGGTGTGGGGTGATTGCTCATTGGGGTTTTAATGTGTGTTTTCCTGCTTATTAGGGATGTTAAACATTTTTGAAATGTATTGTCCATTCATGTTTCTTCTTTTGCAAAATGTCTGTTCAGATTCTTTGCCTATTTTTATTCAGGTTTTCTTGTGATTGAGTTGTTCAGGCTCTTTACATAGTTTGGACATTAGCCTCTTATCCAGTGCTTGGTCTATAAATATTTTCTCCTAATTCATGGGCTGTCTCTTCTTTTTCTTGTTTCCTTTGCTATGCATATTTTTTTGCATTTCAATATAATTGAATCAGGTATAAGAAAGACAAGACCCAAAATATTATATCATGTACATACACATATGTATTGCATTACATATGTCCATTTTTAAATGTTAAATAAAGCATTTTAAATGTTTTCAAAGTAATATATGCATGTCATTTAAAAATCAAACCATCCACATATACACTCTATGGCATTTCCTGAAAACAAACATTTTAATTTCTACAATAGTTTCTTTTTCACAATTTTAAATCAGGAATTCTTGATGTGTACACCATGTAGGATTTATAAGGTCAGTATGCTTAGGGAAAAAAATTACTTATTTATTTTTATTAATCTCTAAATTGAAACCTAGCAGAGGCAACAATCCACCGTAATAGCAGCAGTACTGGGACTTCACCAGTGACAGAATTTAGATTTATTTTCATATAACATTAAGTTGCTAAAAAAATCTGTCATGCAATACTGCTTACTTTTACTTCTATTTTTAAATTAGAGCTTTCATTTAATAAGACTACAGGCTTATCCCACATTTGTTTAATATTTTGGGGTTTCAATAGAATTGATGCCCTTTGTAGTTCTATATAGTATTTTGTTTTATGCATTTAAAATATTATTTTGAGAGCGGTTCCATAGACATCACCAGATTGTCAATGGTATTTATGCCAAGTGTATGTTAAAAATCACTGCTGTAAATACTACGTCTATGCAATTTCTTGATTTATCAAATCTGGGCATTTTGGGCATCTTCTGATACGGTAGAAGAGGATTGAACTCATTTATAACGTTCTATCACCCCTCTTTCTTCCATCCTTTGATGTATTTATATTGCTCTACTTTGCTTCTCAGTTGGTTATCGTTTCAATTTAGGGATCTACTTATACGTGCACCTTTAATTAAAATGGCCATTAACTGTATCTCTTGACGTTCCATTTTACTGCGGGCAGATACTAGCATCCTCATCCTTTTCTTTGCCTTTCATTTCCACCCTCCTACTTCCCAATTTCTGCCTCATCATGACTTTTACATGAACAATGTCAAATGGAATACCATTTGCATTCTGTTCTGAAAACATAATGATGTTCTGAAAACATAATTAAATCTCCAAATATTTATGTAAGTGTTAATTTTGAAAGTCCAAGATCAGTAAACAGTATGTACATGGTTATGCATTGTTATGACTGTGCAAGCTTTCTCTGCACTGCGAGCCTACCAAGCAAACTTGGGTTGTAAGTCTCTTTGGAGTAGCTCTTTGTTTTTCATGATGAAGTTTATAATTACCTTTATTTCTTATTTTATTATTATTATTTGGAATAGTTGCCTTTGTCAAGTTTTCAATTTTTTTTCATATTCTCGGGCATAACAATTACGATCTAGTGAATATGCCCTTCACAGATTGTTTTCTCTCTGGATTCTACCATTTCTAAGCTCTCCTTTGGATTGTTCTGTCCTGATCTTATTTTAGGTTTGCTGTGCATTCTGGGCTGTGTCTTCAAGTAGCTTAGTAGGACACTTTGCATAGAAACACAAATTCCTGAGACTTTACCTGTCAAAATGATTTTATTCTGTGTACTTTTATAATTTAGGGGGATACAGAATTCCAGTTTGATAACCAATTTGGTTTTTCAAAATTCTACAGGTATGTCATGACCAGCAGATTCTTTAAGTGGTATTTTTGCTTTGCTTTTTGTGTTTATTTGTTTATTTTTGAGTAATAGACTCTGCTCTTAATTTGTGTCTCCTTTTATTTAAAATAATAATGTCGTTTGTCTTGAAGGAATCTTATTCAATTTCTCCACTTTATTTTCTCTTTTCTCTCTTTGTGGATATTCAACATTTTATATTGATCCCTCGTAGCTTTTCCCTCACATATTCAGAATAGTGAATCTTCAATTGAACAAAATATCTTAGAAATGTACACAAATTTTATTCCATTCATTTTAAAGTATACTTTCTTCTTCTTCTTTGATACTTAATTTTGCATAGAATGTAAGTCATTATATTGTCAATAATTTTTCAAATCTCTCTGAAGATTTTAACCTGAGACTTATTTCTGAAAGAAATCCTCTTCTCTGAATTAATCTGTTTCTCCCAGAACCTTTTCATTCTAAATTTGGTCATTCCTTTCATGCTGCAAACATTCCGCAAATATATGGTGATTCTTGATTGCCATCTAAAATTGGAAAGACCCTGATGTCTAATATGTCTGGACAGAACTTGTCAATGGGTAAACCTCACTTCAGACCGCTGTCCATAATTCTAAAGTCTCCACAATCTTCCAACCAGAGAGGACGAGTGCTAAGCTCATTAGGAAACCTTTCACTTTTTCTTGTGTGTGATTGTGCTATATTGCTGAATTGCAGGCCACATGAATGTGATGGTGAAACAGGTAGGCAGGGTTTTGATTCTATTGATTGTCAAGTATTTCATCTAGTATTTCCTTCTTACCCTTTATGTCCCTTAGCACTTCTAAGTCCGATTATCAGATACACTTCTTAAACTTTAAAGTAAATCAGATGACAGGGAGCCCAGTTACTTTTTCATTTGTAGCGCTCCTTGGCTCTCCCAGGTTAAAGTTGTCCCTATTCGGTTATTCATTCTCTTGTACCTTTTTATTGTTCAAAAACCTGTTGAAAAATTACATCCACTGATAATTACTTTCCATATTCTTCATTGTTATCGTTTTTTCCTTATCGTTACTGATTATTATAACAATAATATCTCTGGAGACTAGAGAAGAATGGCTACAACCCAAAACCAGAAACCCTGGGTATTCCAGTATAATAATATGCCTCTGTTTATTTGAGCCAAAGGTCTAACACTGTATTACATATCAAACAAATTTTTTCAAATACTTCAATAAACATTACCTCTTCCCCCGAATTTAACAAAAATGTTAAAATGAAGAAAAATTTATCTCATTTTGTTCTGAACATTACCAAGGGTTGCTCACCATTTCAAAACATTTCTTCAGTTAACAAATATCTGAATACCAATTATACCGATCTGTACTTTTAGCCCTCCCCTCCTTTTTTTGGCGATTCTACATATATTTGCATATCTGACTTGATCATTCTTTTTTTAGTGTAGTCATGTTGAACACTTACATATTCAAATATGTTATTTTATGAAAAATTATAGACAAGATATTATATTGATTTTGTTGAGGTAAGAGCCTAAGTAATTTACAGTATTTATGACTTTCATTTCACAGTAGTAAGGAGGCAATAAAATCTTTATTTAAAAAGGAGTCTTTGGTTCTTATAAGGTTGGGAACCAGTGATCTTGATCAAAGGCTAAATTTTTTTTTTTTCATAACTTTCAGTGTTTATAAGGAACTTAAGAATAAGTTTCCAGGTATTGGGAAGAAAAAAAAAAAGGAACCCTGAACAAAGTTCTGTCCATTGATGCTTTCTAAAAACAGTGATTCAAATTTAAGTACCTTGAAGTGTTCTGTATCCCTGCCTGTGAGATTGCATTGATCACATTCCATCTGCCTGTTCTCTACCTGATGCTCACTTAGATGTTCTCCAGCAGGAGTCAAGGAATCGTTTTTTTTTAGTAAAGGGCCAGAGATAAACATTTTAGAATTTGAGGCCTGGGTTGCAACCACAACAGCAGAAAGCAGTCCTGGACAATACATAAACAAATAACCATGTCTATGTTGCAATAAAACTTTATTCGGAGAAATAGAAGATGGGCTGGATTTGATGTAGGTGCTGTTAGTAAACATATTTTTATCTACTCCAGAGGCAAAATGATTTAAACATCGTGAAACTTTTGCAAACATTTTGGTAGTCAAACCATGGCAAATAGGGATTTAGTGGTGTTCATATTTTGCCAAGTTTCCCTTGTTCCTTATCTGGCAATTTTTTGCCATGATTGATCAGCTTAGCTACTTTATACTATGTTCAGAAAAAGAAAGACACTGCTGATCCTCCCCTACCATTTTTGGTTTTGCTAAGACCTTGTACAGAAGCTGAATCAAGTAGAGATTATGCCTAAGAAGGAATGCAGACAGGGTGAAAAATATCTATAATCGATTAACCTAAAATAATTAATGATCAAGGAAAAATTATTTGTGAGTAATGATTGATGTTGTGATTAGGAAAGCAAAGGGAAAATTTTTGAGGGTCATATGAGTCATTGTATATTTGAAGAATTACCATGAAGAATTCCAAGGTTTAATGGTGGGATTTTTTTTTTTTTCTGATTTGAAAATTTAAAAAGAAAACTTTTCTTTAACCTTAAAATAAAACTTGATGAGAAGTTTCCACTTAGGGACTATCATGGTTTTAAGAATCAGAGATTTTTAAGGAAAAATTGAAGTCAGCCTACAATCTAAATTATTATAATTTCCAACTTAAAAGTACATGGATTTGATAAACATTGATTTTGAGCTCAGTGAGGCAGATGACAAATTTATTTTCCAATGATATTTACAAATTTGTTAAGTATCGACATTGATATGTTTATGTTTTTTAATACTGTCTTTAATGATATTACAACTTAACTTTCAGTGTTTTAGGCTTGAGAAGCACAAGACCTGACGGTGCTGACTGATACATCACTCATAGGCTGTGTTGTATAAACTGTGCCCTACAGCATGGGTATAGGTGATGACTGTCAACTTGGCCTATGACAGATGTTATCTGAGGTCTAAGGAATCCTCTGAAAGTTTTTTTCCTAGATTCAAGTTTAGAAATGTGGTTTGCTTAGTGCAGTGTTTTCAACCAGGGGTACCTTTTGTCTTCCACAGGATATTGGCAATGTCCGGAGATATTTGCTTCTCCCAACTAGAGTACGCTCTAGGCATCTGATGCCCAGAGGCCGGGTTGCTCTCTTTCTTCCTACCATGTTCCCCATAGACTCCCTTAATAAAGATACGTCTACCTAAACTGCTAATGCCAAAGATGAGAGAGCAGGGCTCGTGTAAAATGTGAGGATTCCTTAAATCCATACCATCTTAATTAGGCAAGCAATGCTCATTAATGAGGCCCTTCTAATACGTTTTTATGGAGATTTTTGGAAATGCAGTATTTCTCTATGCATCTGAATCATAGTGCAGTCAGGCTAGTCATTCGTGTGTTCATCAGACATTTATTGAGTACTTGATGTGAGAATCTAGACTGACTGGACCAAACTGAGTAAGAAATGGTCTTAATTTAGATTAATGTTGGCCAACAAAGGTGGCTACCTGGTTGTTTTCTGTAATGTTTCATTAAATGGTAGAAGCTCTGGTCTTTGAATTGTTGAAAGCTTTATTGGTATTGGCAAGAGGATGGGGCAAAATAGTTGATTTCTAGTATTTTTACTCCGGTTTTCTTGCTTAAGTCATTTGTAACTTACAACAAGACAGCTGAAGGACCCCTGGTAAGTCAGGACTCTTATAGGCAAAGAGACGTGGTAAATGACTTATGTATGACTTATGGTCTGAATGTGTCCTCCTTAATTCATGTTGAAATGTAATCATTATTCCAACCATGTATCAACAGAACAAAGTTTCAATAAAATTAGCATGAAAGTAAGTTTATGGCTATAGCATATTTGAATTTGTGGATGTATGTTTTGCAAAGACTCTGCTTTTATCTTTACTCTTTGGAAAACTAGGACATGGACTGTAGGCTTAGCTTCCAAATATGTATTTTAAAATAATAGCTTTCTAAAACAAATGAACAATATTTTCATTATTTCATATTTTAAAATTAGAGTTACCCTTAGTTGTCATGAAATAATAGTTTGGGTTTTTCTTTTTTTTTTGAAACTAATTTTCTTCTTTGTGCTATTAAGTGAGAAAGTAAGCAAACACCTAGAAGTCCAATCTATTTTTACTGTGTAATGATCCCCCTAGTGGATGTGAGAAGCAGCTAGCTTCAAGATTTGCATAAAGGAGCAGGTGATGGTGGGTGAGACTTTGCTACTTGTTTCTCACTTTCAGAAGTGTTTTACAAGATCAAAACTGTCTTTACTATTTTTAATAAAGGAACTCCAAGTGATTAAATTACCTTTTTAGAAAGTCTTAATGAGGCAGAAAGTGGTAGAAGTGCATAATTCTTTAAAGTTAGAAAAAGTTAAATATCTTCAATAAAAGTTAGTGGGATGTTTTTGTAGTTTTGTGAAACAGTACTTAAAGAAAAGGAGTTTGGCGATGATTTTGCTGGGCTTTGATCTAAATTTGCTTACGATTGAAAAGTGCTCTCAACGCACCCTGAGAGGATTTTCCGAAGGAAGAATGGCAAGTGGAGGAAATGGATCATTATGTACGATCAAAGTGCTGTTAAAGGTGGACTCTCAAAAATAAGATGTTTGAAGTGGATGTTTATAAAACATAGATCATAAACTTTCAAGATAAAGATTCATTTTGATCGTGTCCAATGTTATCACGATATTGCATCTGCAAGTTTCAAATAAGCTGCTCTTCAGAGCATTAAAAATGAGAGCATGGGAAAGAGCTGAATACCTCATGGGGTGGGAAAAACTTAGACTATTGCTAGTTACAAAGAGCCAGATACCTCTTTAAGTAAAAAGTAGTGTTAATGATGACCATGTAATGAACCCAATATCAACAGGGCATCTTACTGCCTAACCAAATAGTGTTATTATTTCCACTTCACTGTGTAATACTTTGATGGTTCATGGAACTGGTACTGGCCTGAGAATGGTATTATTTAAATAGGAAAATAGCCTCTTTCTCCATAAAGGACTTAAAAACTGATAGAAGAAAGTATTCTGTTAAATAAGCTGAATTATGCAAATGTAGTATGTCAGAGTCATTTTAATAATTTTGTGGATATTCAGAAAGTCTGGATAAAATATAACACCAATGCCTATACTATTTGTGAAAACAAGATTGCTTCATTTGCTCATAAGCATGATTCATGTGATTTTGAACTTTTCACTATCCTATTTACAAAGACACCTATGGAACAGATAACTGAAGCCCTAACTTGACCCGGGTGAACAACGTGATGTGTGTGACAGTGTCCCTAAGGACACAGGGCATCATTCAGGGAATGAGAAGTTTTCTAAGTTTTGCTTGATTTATTGAAAAAAAAAATTTCTCAGTGATTAACAATCCTTGATGACAGTGATGAACATGTCTGAATTGGAACGAGAAGAAAAAGGCACACAAAATGTATAACGCTCGAAAAACATCCACAAACAATCGTGAGTGTAAATGAAATATATTTCTGGAGCATAAACATGGAACAAAGGGAACAATGGAAATCATAGGCGATGAGGGTGGATGTTGCTTAGACGAGAGGAACGGTGAAAGGCAAAAGAGAATGTCACACACCTTGTACAGAGAAACAATGGAAATCCCTTCTAAATCTCTCTGAAGAGGGCTCCCCTCCCACATATAGATTATCCTAGTCTGCCTTTTCATTCGCGTGTTCTCTTAAATATCTCTAACTTACAAGATGCTTGAGGAAAATAAACATTTAACGTGATAAACTTGATTTGCAGCCCCGCCACCCATGCTGTCTTTTCAGTGAGCCTAGACACTGTACAGATTTACTTAAACATTCGCTTGGCTTTGCTCTGGAGTGGTCTGCTGGTCCGAATGCTTGGCATTTAGATGTTACCATAGTGATGCGTAGTGGACACTGTCATCTTTCTTTTTTTAATTAAGGAACAGACGCAGGTAAAGTTGATCTCTCGGTGACCCTCTCTAAGCTGGCATCCACACATTGATTGTTTTCCATTTTTCCCTCTCCCTCGCAATCTTAGCTTTGTCCTTCCGTCATATCAAGGTCTTCTTCCTCTTAGGTTAAAGATCCAGGAACTTCTTTGAAACCCTTCCTTAGGGAGCTTTATCTTAGACGGAATAAAACACACTTGCACTAAACAGCAGTGAAACACTAATGCATTTTTTGTTTCCATCAAGAATCCCTGGCTTTCTCCACTTTAAAATTCAGTCATATAGAAGAGGCAGTTTTTTCAAATTCTGTATAGACTGTCAAGATCATAAATATTTCTACTTACACGTTTTTACAGGAATGAAATGCTCTTTCACATGGAGTGTATTTATCAACAAGGTGGAAAGAGTGTCATCAAATCAATTATTCTTCTTTGAGCTAAATACATGAATACCATAAAAAGTATGCATTAAATACTATATATTGTGGCCCAAATAAGAAGAGTTATTATCCCAAAGGTGCTCTCCTTTGGTTGTATGTAAGGTGGACTATCGTGAATGTTTTAACCACGGATAACATGCTGTGGGTGAAAGAAACAAAATCTGGCAGGAGGGATTAGAGAAGAGGATTACTAGGTAACCAGTAGTCAGAGATGCAGGCACAGTGCCAGGAAAGTAGCATAGATGGTCAAATATTTGTCTGAACTGTTTTCCTGTCATTCCACTGAAGATGGTTCCTTTTTACTAAGTACTTTTAGAATTCGTCGTCTCACCTCAATTTTGTGGCAATTTTGTCTCATTTCATTTTGTGTGTGTGTGAAAAATCTGTTCACATGTTTTATCCCATTTTTTATTAGGTTGTTTGTTTAATTATTGTGAGAAGTTGGTTGATGGGGCTTTTATTTTTCCCTGGACACCAGTTCTTTGTGAGATACATGCAGTGTAAATGTATTCGTTTGTATGCTTTGATTATCTTTTTATTTGTTAACATTGCCTTTTAAAATATAAATAATTGTAGTTTATATGAAGTCCAGCTTATCAATGCCTTGTTTTATAGTTTCTGAGTTTTGCATCTTATCTGTCTTTTTTTTTAGAGACAGAGTCTCACTTTGTTGCCCTCAGTAGAGTGGCTGTGGTGTCACAGCTCACAGCAACCTCCAGCTTCAGGCTTAGGTGGTTCTCTTGCCTCAGTCTCCTGAGTAGCTAGGACCACAGGCACCCGCCACAATGCCCAGCTATTTTTTTGTTGCAGTTTGGCTGGGGTTTGAACCCGCCACTCTCCATATATGGGGCCAGCACCCTACTCACTGAGCCACAGGCACCTCTCCATCTGATCTATCTTTGACTATCCTTAGAGCAAAGATTTACCACTATGTTTCTTTTAACACTTTTTAAGAGTAAGAAGTAGTATGATAAAATAATATATTTTCTTACTAAGAAAAAGATATTCTTAAATATTTGAGGGAAAGAATGAGACATAGCTTCCTAACTTTTGAAAGAAAGGTGGGGTGAATAATACTTGAATTGTTTATGGTGATATTCAAGCTTCTTTCTGTATCTTTTGGTGGATGAGAAAAGCTTATTCTGAATGCCTGTCCATTAATTTACCTAATTTGTACACAGTGACATTAAAGTATTAGGTGACTGACATGCAGAATTATCTTAGAGTTGAGGATGTATTTTGTATTATTTATCTACAAATTGAAGTTTGTGAAATATACGTTTCATACGATTATATCTCACAAAATCCTTAGTTACTGGTTTATGAATTTGGCATGGGTTCATTTAAATGTTATGAAAAGCAAAATTGGTTTAAATCACTTTCTTGTTTTTTATTAAACAAAAGGACTTGGATGAAAACTGATAGTATAAACCATAAACAACTCCAAAGAAAAATAATTTAGGGGCAAGTTCATCTTGGACGTGGCAAATAAGGTAAAATAGAGGCATTGAGACGCGTTTGTCAACATCAACAATGTAACTGCTATTATCAGAAAGACCAAAATAATGGGTTCCTGAAATAAATGATATAATGCATCTCTTTTTCTTAGTAGTATTCTTTCTATCTAGATACTTAGAGACCTTTCCAAAGAGATGATCTGAATAATTCAAAAGAATATGTCAAACCTGACAGTAGTGCAGGGAGCTTAATTGAAACATTAGCAGTTTGCAACTTTATTTACTGATGATCAAGGGCCCCAGTTGTACGAATGGCCTGGCAAAAAGCAGACATAAAACACAACTTGTGTATTGGAATATAATACAGTAAATCCTCCATAGTTGACCACCTCCCTACGTTGATCACCTTCTTAAATTGACCTTGTTTTCGTAGACTAGACATGCACGGCATGTTGGTGTTAGCATAGTCGGCCTAGTTCCTTATGTTGACCAGTTTGCTACTGTCTCCTGGGTGGTCCATTTACAGAAGTTGTACTGCTGTCTTCAAGATACGTCTGTGTTCTGACTGATCTGACCCCTGGAAAAAATCTCCTTCTGTGGATTTCTGAATGGGTACTTCTGGTGCTCAGACCAAAAATGGCTTACAGTGGTTTACACAGTTCCTTTTGGCTTGCATTGATAGGATATTAGAACAGTAGATATTGCAACATCATAAGAGTCAATAATTGTAGTGAAATTGTATCAAAAGTAGTGGTAATGATGTCACTAAAGATTGCCTATGTGTACTAGATACTATAAGTTACCTAAATTTTTATTTAAAATGGGTTAATCGAATGGCAATTTTTTTATTGCTTAAATTAAATCTAAACAATGTCTCACAAGATGTCCTATGGATGTTCATTTAGTTTCCCAGAAGTTATCTCCAGATTACAAAAGTATCCTCTGTTGCCTTTGAATGAAGAAAACCTATAGATGGTGTTTCTTACTATGTCAACAAACAGTCAACCTTCCATTAGTCATTTCAGTGTAGAATCTGTGAATGAGATTAATTGTGCTAATCTTTTCTAACACCTATATTTCTCAACATGTAAGCTTTTCAATTCCAGCAATAACATAGATTCAATCAACTCCTGTGTGTACATTTGCCATGAGCCAACCAATAACATAGAGAAAATTGTGTCTACTGTTTATCTAAGGATGCATTTCAAATTATTATGTTTTTAAAATAAAGAGATTCAAAGCTCAGTCGCAAAATGGAGACTCAAAACTTCCTTGTATCCCCCTAGCTTCAAAGTTTCATTCCTTCTGGATTTAAACCTCCAGGACTTTCCTGAACAATTTTGTCTCATCAGAAACCACATATGCTGGTAGGAAGGAAAATACTGGCATTGTTTTTCAAGAAGATTATGTTAATGAGCTTCAGTGAGCTCCTATCTCCATCCATCTCGCATGTACTCTGTACTGCATGTCTGAGAAACGCCACTCACGTTATCAGAATCCACCTTTGATCCAGAAGACTGACTTGTTCATAGGATGTTGTATAAAGTTCTACATATAATTCTTTCACAGGCTAGATAATTTATAATGCTTATATATTTTATTCTTCTTTGTCCAAGTGTGAATTGCAATGATGACATTGAGGAAAAAAAGTACTGCTGAGGATGTTTGAGTTTCTAAGAGCCATGAAGACTGAGTAATTTATAAAATATAAATCAAAGATTTTTGCCTTTTTCTCAAACAAAAAAAAAATGGCTGCTCCCATAACATCCACGATTTACTTGTAATGTTTCTTAATTTATTCCTTGTATATGAACCTCTCCTACAACTTACAACAATTAGAGGCATACTTTAATTTGCTTTGCAATTTGAACTTTGCAGTAAGAATGTGTATCTATTATGGATTCTCAAAGAAGCTTCCCAGTGGGTTCAATCTGAGATTGTTCTCCCCTTTCACATTCTCACCCTTCCTATGTTAGCCAGGCCTATTAGTCAGGGATTTCATTTTACCACCTCAAAACTGCTAGGGCAACCTTGTCATTGTAATTTTCACGCCTTTTCTTTTTCTTTGTTCTATATGTCAGTGAAATCTTATCTCCACAGTCTTCTGTCATAGGTTAATAGCTTGGAACAAAGTTCAATTAGAGTCTCTGACATAATAAAACAAAATGCACAGATGAAAAAATTAGTAGCCACTGCCCTGTACTTTATTCGGACTCTGTTTCTTGAAGCTTGCCCATCAGTAAAACTAAATTCATGGCTAAGATAGGAAATTTTTAAATGTGCTCCCAAGTGGATTTGGGAGGAAAATTTCAATGCAGTCATGTTGTGCTTTCTAGAAGATGTTCCAGTGACGCTGTAGTGCCCTGGAAAGGTCTTAGTATAGATTTTGTTCTCTCGATGGTGTGTTGTTTAACCATATCGATAAAGCCAGTGAAATCCAGATAATGTATGGGAATAGAATAACCAAATACTATCTTAACATTTTTCAACTTTTTGAAAAGAAGTATTGGCTCATTTCCATATACCACATTTATTCAATTAAAATCACCTTTGCTAATATGTTCAAGCCATGGGTCATTGTTTGTGCTTACTCTGTTCATGCCGTTGTCTGTTCAAGGTCATTGGGAATTATGTAGCAGAGAGAATTTCCAAAGAAACAAATGACATTAGTGTAAATTTACTAGCTGGATTATTTAAAAAGAAATATATTGCCACCATTGAGCATTATCAACAGTCCCACTGCCATCACTTCCTCCTCCTCTACTCAATGAGCTGTTAAAAGACACAATTTGTTGTACTATGAAGCTAACAAGAAATAAATAACATGCAGCAGGTGCAACACAGGAAGGCACTGAGTGTTATTGTACTAACTGTGCCTGACTAATTCTAGCCAAAACAACAATTCTGTATTCAGGAAAGGAAAGAACAGATAATTAAATGGAGATTTGGATCCTAGTTGTTCATAATGTCAGGGTTATACTTGGAAAATAGAATCAAGTGAGAGACAGGTTTAGAAGAAGTCCTCTGCTCCAGAGATTTTTAATCAACTCAGGAGAATTCCATTTAGTGGAAAATAACAGTCTGCACATGATTTAAAATATTGGATAGTCCAGTTTTTCTCTATATTTTTAAAGGACTATGTGACTGTATTATTATGGGTCTACTCCATGTGTCCTGTCTCTTTAAAGTTGGTATAATTTGCTACTCCCTGAGAAAATTATACCAACTTACGCTAAAGGAAGGTGAGAAGGATGGGACAGTATGGGGAGAACAAAGTTGGAATTGACATTTTGTCACTGATCATATGCAGAGAAATAGTCAACATGGATTTTGAAAGACATAGGTATTTATCTCATTTCTCCTTTACCAGTGAGGTGATGTGTATTTTTTCATCACTCATTTATGTAATAGTTACTAATTGACCATCTACTATATGCCGGGAATGGCAGACAGAGAAAATACAAAAGGAGCTTCTGCTCTTATGGTGACAGTCACGAAATGAAAAAAAAAAAATAAAAGGTAATCACAGAATGAAATGGGAGTCAGTTATTAAGGATATAGAGAGGATACAGATATTTAGAGCTTCTAAAGTTTCCTTTGATCTGAAGGCTGAGAATGGGTCAGTCATGGAAATTGCAGAGCAAGATTTTCCTGAGCAGAGAAAAACAAGTGAGATGTCTTGGAAGTAAGTGGAATGTCATGTTCAAGCACAGGAAGGAGGCTGGTGTGAAGCATCATTAGGAGATAAAATTAGAGATGGAGGCAGGAGCCATATCAAGGGAGGGCCTTTTAGGTGGTGGTTTGAAGCTTAGTCTTCATTCTGAGAGCAATAGACATTATTGAGGGATTTTAAGGAGGTGAGTGACCCATGCTGATGGATTCCTTAAATAAAGATCATTGTCTACTCTGTGCAGAAGTGACAGAGAAGCTCAAGAGTAGAAACGGAGGGGCCTTTAGGAGGTTATAGCTATAGAGCTGATAACGTGTGGATTAGGCTGGTGATGGAAGAGTGAAGAGATGTGTGTTAATAATGCGTATCACAGGGTTAATACTGCCCTGACTTGCTAATGAATAAGATGGCATATAAGGGAAAGGAAAACATCAATAATGACTCCAGAGTTTTGGACTGAACTCAGGATTGACACAGATGACATTTAGAGAAGTGGAGAATTTTCAAAAAGTCCAGATTTGGGACCATGCCCATAGTTCAGTGGGTAGGGCACCAGCCACATAAACTGAGGCTGGAGGGGTCAAACCTGGCCCGGGCCAGCAAAACAACAATGACAATAGCAACAAAAAATAGCCGGGTGTCGTGGGGGGGCTCCTGGAGTCCTAACTACTTGGGAGGCTGAGGCAAGAGAATTGAGCCTAAGAATTTGAGGTTGCTGTGAGCTATGATGCTGTGACACTCTATCCAGGGCCACAGCTTGAGACTCTGTCTCAAAAAAAAAAAAAGTCCAGATTTGAGAAAATCAAGAGTTCAGGGAGCTCTGTTTAGATTTATTAAGGGTATAAAAGCCTATTATATATCAAGGCAGAGGTGTCGAGTAGGTTATTAAATAGAAAAGTCTAGAGGTAGGAGACAAGTTCTTTTTCGAGAAATAAATTTGGTCATTATCAACTTGTAAAAATGGCATTTGATGCTATTGGCCTTTGTGAGAGCAGAGCGTCGGTAAAGAAGAGGTCCCCAAACCTAGACTGAGGCACTCAACTTTCAGAGCAACAGAACAAGACTGAGAAAGAAGCAACGGGTGACAGAGGAGGAAGCCAGGGGAGGAGAGAGCACCAGAAAGACAGAGTCCACCGCGTTAATACTGCCAGGATACAGATGGAGGGCTGACTGGTGAAATTTGAACAAAACCATTAAATGCAGTGGCGAGGAATGGTAGCAGATTCTTGTGAGTGGATTTAAGAATGAATTAAGTGGCTTGGAAACAGAAAAAGTGAGTTTTCTTCAAGGATTTTAGCTGTTAATAGGGAGGCTCAAAAGAAAAAAAATAATAGTGGGTAAAAGTGGGAGAGCTGGAGTTCAAGTTTGTTCCCTTCTTTGTTTTAAGATGGAAAGTAATAGAACACGTTTGGTAAACAATTACCTTGACTCAGTAAAAGGGAGAGATTGTAGCTTCAGGAAATGGTAGCAAGAACTGACACAGAGAGGTAGGAAGCCTGATAATTAAGTTTGAGAACTTGCCATTGTGTGCTTATGTGGGCAGCACTGTGCAAACAACTCAGTACGGTTTCATTACCTTGGGGTCTTAGTACCTCTCGGTTGTGTTCGTGTGGACCTGTGGCTGTGTCTTGCCAGACATCAACACGTTATTCAATATTGTTGTTGCATGCTTTTTTGTGCATGTCATCATGAGAATGTCAGAGCTTGAATTAGAGCAATGAACAAACATTAAATTTCTTGATCAACATGGCAAGAGCAGAGGTGAAATCAGCAACATGTTAGTCCCCGTTTATGGGGATAAAGTCATGAAGAGAACAGCAGAGTACAAGTAGATTAAACATTCTTCTGAGGGGAGAGAAAGTGTCTCCGACAAAGAGTGGTCAAGGTGGCTAGTAATTATCAGAGGATTGCAAAAGTTCATCAAATTGTGCATCAGAGGAATTGTTGGCCGACTGTGAGATGGATGCAAGCTAAGTGAACATAGACGGTGAAATAATTAGGACAGTGTTGACTGAAAATCTTTGCATGAGAAAGGGGTGGCTCTTGCCTCACAACAGCGCATCAACTCACTTTGTGCTGTGCGGGAATCTGTAGCCAGTGAACAAATAACTGTATTGGAGCACCCGACCTGCTCCCCTGATCTGGCCCTCAGAGACTTTTTCTTTATCTTAAAGTAAAGGAAATTGAGAGGGAGACATTTTGATGACATTCGGGACATCAAGGTAAATACAATGATAGTTCTGATGGGCATTTCAGAAAAAGTGTTCCAAAATTTCTTTGAAGGGTGGACAAGGCACTGGCATCAGTGCTTAACTTCCTGAGGGGGAATCCTTCGAAGGTGACCATAGTGATACTCAGCACTGAGATATGTAGCATTTTCCCTAGGATGAGTTCCTGAACTAACGTAATTGTCTAATTGCGAACTTAATTGTCAGACAGTGAATTTTAACAGAGGAGCACTACTCAGTATAAGATTCCAAATCCACCAATGATATTTGTGCTTTTTGCATTACATCGAACTTTACATAATTTTAGCATCATTGTAGGAGAGCGGGAAGGTAATGTTAGAGCTTATCACATCTAAATTTCACATTTTACAGTAGACTGAACAAAGTTACAGTGGGGAGGTGAAACTTACATCCGTCCCGCAGCTACTTCTTCAATTGGGGGATTATCCAGTCAGCACTGTTACTGACAAAGGGGCAGTGAAGCGGGGAGAAATCCTTTTCCTCCTTAATGTTATAGGGAATTCCTAACATTGTAGGAAAGGTTACCTTTCAAAGGAAATTTTGCTTTTGTTTTTGCGCTTCTAGATTTATTCTGATATCCAGGAAGAACATGCAGTCTATAAAGCAGTGATTGCATTCAATCCATTGCTGTAAATGCTTTGGCTATTTCTCCAATCCTTGCCCTATTGTAAGTTTTAAATATAGGTGGAGCCTGTCAGAGGGAAAATGAAGTGAGCGAAAGGACCAGATTGATAGTAATAGCCCAAATAATTGAAAACTAATATATGTATTAGTTTTAGTTGAATAAACATTTCCCCAAAGAAGAGACACAAATGGCAACGTGCACACAGAAACATGCATAGCATCATCAGTCATAGGGAAATGCAAATCAAAACTGCAACGAGGTATAATTTCTTGACCACTGGGATGGTTATAATTTAAAGCAAACAAACAAAAGAATAAATGTTTGTAAGGATGTGGAAAAGTAGCAGCCCTCAAACACTGCTGGTTGGACTGCAAAACGTTCTAGCTGCTGTGGAAAATGGCTTGTCAGTTCTACAAGAAAGTAAATACAAAATTACCAGATAGGAGAACAGTTCTACTCCTAGATAGAGGCCCCCCCCCCCACATGGACACACACACACACACAGAAACTTGTGCACAAGTATCTATAACAGCATTGATTCGAATAGCCAAAACATGAAAGCAACCCACATGTTCATCCACGGATGAATAAATATATAAAATGTGTTATCATCACACCATGTATGATCATTCAGCCCTAAAACAGAAGGGAATTTTGACACATCCTATAGCATAGATGAACCTTGATGACATTATGCTAAGTGAAATAAACCAGCTACACAAAGACAAATATGACATGATTCCATTTATATAAAGTACCTGAAATAGTCAAAGTCAGGGAGACAGAAAGTTGAATGGTGGTTGTCAGGGGCTGAGGGGAAAGGGGAATGAGGAGGAACAGTTTTATGGATATAGAGTTTCCTTTTGGGCTGATGGAAATGTTTTAGAACTAAAGATTGTAGTTTTCATGACATAAGGGTACTTAAGGTGATGGAATTACACATTTTTAATTGTTAAAATGGTGAATTTTATGTTGCGTGTATTTACCGCAGTGGAAATTAAAAAGACATAATCACAGTGAGTCAAACTGATCCTTTAGCTTAGTTCTAACAAGTAAGATAGAACTGTTTGGGTAAGAGATTGATAGATGATAATTGTGGAATACAATGCCAGATACGAAGAGGAGGGTCTCATCTCCCTCTTGAGCAATGAGTTGCTGTTTTCAAAGTTGTTTTTGACAGAATAACCAAAGTGATCCTAATTCCAGAAGCAAAGGAAGTGGCATCAGGAATGTTCAGTCAGGAAAACTAAAATCCGGACTGTGTTTAAGTTTGAGAAGAAAAATTGTCCAAAACAACAGAAGACAAGTAGTCAAAGAAACTTCTCCAAACGTTGTATGGGTTGGGAAAGAAAGAAATTAAATAACGACTTGAGAAAGATAATGTATTAGTAATACGTATAGCGCTGAGAAAAAACAAACTACTCAAATTCTACTTTAATTGTAAAATCCAGTAATTCCTAGATTTTTTTCCCTTTCTCTTATTTTTTGAGGCCTAATTTTTCTGAAATAATTTTTAAAAAGAAGGATAGATCTCTCTCTTTCTCTTTCATAAAGAAGAAAAAGAGGATTTGGAAGGCACAGTCTTTACATTCAAGGCAATCACCAATCATTCCCCAGAATGTGGAGTGCCATCTTATAGGTTAGAGGACCAGAATGTGGACAAACTGAGAGTCTGCAATGAGTAAAATTCCTGTATAAATGTCTTATTTCTGACAGTGGTGGCATTAAAAGTCAGTGGGGAAACTATGGGCTCGTCAGTACATGGTGCTAGGACAATTGGTTATCCATATGGAAAAAAGTAAAATTAGATCCTGGTGACAGAATAAATTCCAGGTGGCTTGAAAACCTGAAAGTGAAAAGCAAAACTTTAAAAATCCTACTGTCAAAAATAGAAGTATTTTTATGACCTCAGGTTAAGGAAGGATTTCATAATGGAAATGATTAGTCAGTTTGGCCATCATTAAAATGGTGTTTTCTATACATTAAAAGGTACC
>CAUYQV010132365.1:0-12802 GCA_963574575.1 Galagoides demidoff
AATACAGAAGTAAACAATATAAAGTTCCTGCATTCAAGGAACTTGTATTTGGAGAAGATAGCATCCATATGTCCCATACAGGAAAACACTCAAGAAAATACTCTACCATATCACAAAATCCCAAAACCAGAGATGCTGGCGTGGATGTGGAGAAAGGGAACACTCCTACACTGCTGGTGGGAATGTAAACTAATATGTTCCTTTTGGAAAGACATCTGCAGAACACTTAGAGAACTAAAAATAGACCTGCCATTTGACCCTGCAATTCCTTTATTAGGTATACTCCTAGACGACCAAAAATCGCATTACAACAAAGATATTTGTATCAGAATGTTTATTGCAGCCCAATTCATAATTGCCAGGTCATGGAAGAAGCCCAAGTGCCCATCAATCCACGAATGGATCAACAAACTGTGGTATATGTACCATAAAGCCATAAAGAAAGATGGAGACTTTACGTCCTTCATGTTCACATGGATGGAGCTGGAAATGTTCTTCTTAGCAAAGTATCACAAGAATGGAAGAAAAAGTATCCAATGTATACACCCTATTATGAAACTAATTTATACCTTTTATATGAAAGCTATAACCTAATAACAGCCTAAGAATACGGGGAGGGGGAAATGGGTGGAGGGGGGGAATTGGAGGGATCACTTCTGAGGTTTATCTTACAAGGGTAGAAGTGAATCTTTCTAAGAGTAGAATGTGAACGTTTTAAAACAATAACTAAGAAAATGACATGAAGGCTAACATGTTAACCAGTTTGATGGAAGTGTTTCGGATTGTGTGTGAAAACCCCACACTGTACCCCAGAAGTGCATTAATGTGCATAGTTACCATTCAATAATAAAAAAAAACTAAACAGAAGGAACAACTCATCTAAAACAGGGTCAGCACACTATGGCCATGGGTCAGCTGCCTGCCTTTGTAAATAAAGTTTTATTAAACATAAAAAATAATAATAATAATAATAATAAAGAAAGCAGCCAGGGATGGTGGCTCATGCCTATAATCCTAATACTCTGGGAGGCTGAGGCAGGAAGATCCTTTGAACTAAGGAGTTCAAGACCAGTCTGAGCAAGAGAGAGACCTTATCTCTAAAAATTATACCTCTACCTATCCCAAATAATTGCAATTAACTTATAATACAGTAATCATAAAAATATTCTCCTATATGATTTTTTAAATTGTTATTGTAACAATTGAATTGTAATTCAATTGTAATTGAATAAAATATGCAATTTAAAGAATAATATAGAAGAATATTTTGATGATTAAAAGATAGTAAGAATGTCAAACAAAACACAAAAAGCATTAACTCTGAGAAAAAGATTTTATAACCCACTATATATTGTTTTTAAAGTGCTGGTCATAAAGAAATCTTTAAGATATTGAAAAGATAAGCCATAGAATGGAGGAAGATATTCGAAACACATGTAACCAAGAAAGGGTTTATTTCCAGAAGATACGAAGAACAAGAAAAGAAAGATAACACAAGTCAGCAAAAAGTTCAAATCGTTTCGTGTATTAAAGAGGAAATCTAAATGACCAATGCTTAACATACATGAAAAAGAGCTCAACCTCATTACCGATCTGGGACCTTTAAATAAACAACAAATGAAAACTCTTGCTATCTCCTGGATTGACACGTTTTAAACAAAAATACCAAATCTTCAAAGAATATAAAATATTTGGAATCCCCAGACACAGCTGGTGTAAATGGTATAACCACTTTTTTTCACTCCATTTTCTACTCAAGTTTAAGACATACTTATCCTATGCTTCAATGTGTTCAGTCTTGGGTGTATATCTTAGAAAAATGAGTATACGCATGCCCTAGGATCATCACAGACCATAACAGTACAAAGCTCCGGATGCCTGTCCTCCATAGAATGGATAAGTGCTGGTGTATTCACACAATGGTATGCTATGCAGTGATGAAAATGAGCAAACAACACGGGGAAAAAATCTGATAAATATATGTTGAGCCAAAGAAGGCAGACACAAAAATGCAAATCCATTTCTATACAAATTCAAAAACAGACATTTAGGGGATTCATTTTATAAGTGGTAAAATTAAAAGGGAAATCACAATGTGCCCACCTCCAGGGGAGCAGGGGGACCTTTGATGCAAACAGGTTTATGAGCTGCTGCCATGATGTTTTACTGGTTGTGGGGGGTAATTACAGTGGCTTTTATTATTTTATTTTTATTTCAGAATATTATAGGGGCACACAGGTTTGGTTACATAGTTTGCTTTGTACGGATTGAGTCAGAGTTATAAGGGTGCCCTTAATCCAACTGAAAATAAAAATTTTTTATGCACTTTCTTTTGTGTTTATCATATTTCATAATAAAAGCAAAAATAGTACAAAATCAAGGATGTACACAAAAAATTTAGTCATAGAAGTATTAATTATAACTGTGTTTATAAAAGGGGGAAATAAAAACTCAAAACATCGAATCACTGCCTTGTATTACATGAAGGAATGGATTAAATGTGTAACTACCCTCAGAGGTTTTGCTGCCTTTAAAAATGATAGTATAGAAGAGCATTTCATGGCTTTAAAAGACAATTGAGATATATATTTGGGTGGGAGAAGATGTTGATGATATATTAGGCACAGATATTCCAATGTTTTAAAATAAACTATGAGTGCTTATGCACAAAAAAAGACTGGAAAAAACACATTATAATGTTAACCATAATTCTATTCAGATGACGATTCTATGAGTAATTTTAGGGTTTTTTTGTTTTGTTTTCTTTTTCATTTATACAGTTTTAATTTTGAGCAATGAATATGGATTACTTTTGAAGGAAATAAATAGGAAGCAGTATTCTATTGGAAAATAATAAGCAGAAAAAGAGCCTAGAGATCTCAGAAGGGAAGAAGCAGCATGGTATTAGTTAACAGAAAGGAAAAAGCTGTATTAAAGTCATATATTTGATATATAACGAGAGTATCTTATATATTGCATTATCTCTTATAATTGCAGAATTTAAAGGTGACTTGAGCATTACAATTTTAACACAGATTTTTCCTTTCTTAAAAGTGTATACTGTTTTTGTATACACTGTATATATATGTTTGGAAAACACCTGAACTCCTACCAGCGCCTATGAGCCAATTTGAATATCACTTTTCCCTGTCAGTGGCCACCCACTTGGCTGCTTTTCCCCAGCATGCTCCCATAGTAAAGTCGAATTCTGAATATCTGCTTTGGAAGTAAGTAGGACAATGCGGGGAGAGGGGGAAGAAGAGATCCTCTAAGAACAGCCTGCTTCTAATTGAAAGGAAGTAAAAATCTCCAAATATTATAGAAGAGTTAACAGATTACTCTCCTCCATCTAGTTTGCTGCCTGTTATAGAAACCAAGGCAGGAAAAATGAAATGTATCCAACACAGGAGATGAGGAAAGTCATTTCAATGTACAGTACCAACACCTTGTAAGATGTTTGGGGTGGGGGTGGGGTGGGCAGTGAGACAAAGGGCAATGGTCATATCGCTCAGATCTGATTTCCCACTGAGTAAGGTGGCACCTACCAACTTCAAACAGTGGGAAGTACAGAAAGTTTCATGGTCAGGGCAAAGACATTCCCGATAGCCAGGTAGGTTCAACCTCTGCATACCTGTTAGCTCATCAGAATGAAATTTCCCAACTGGTAAGCTGTGGCACACTGGTCTTTCCCATGCTATTGTAAAGGAAAATAAACATCTCAGGACCACCCTTCCAACTCCTTATACAAAAAGGAAGTAAGACCTGAGGCACCTGTGAAGGGCTGGTCCCACCCACAGACTATTAAGAAACGGCCCCCTCCAAAAAAAAAAAAAAAAAAAACTAGATGCAAGGAAAGGCGACTGAGCTCTGGCAGAGTTCTCGGGTTTTACACCAGTAACACTGTAAATTTAGACAGGGCCGAAACTCGAAATGGGGGGAAATATCCAGGATCTTATCTCTCAGTTCTGTGTTCTATTTGCCAGAGACCACTTGTTTTTGGAAAATGGTTTTAACAAATAAAGTCAAAGGTAAAACCTTCCCTTTCCCCCAAAAGAGAATTCTTTGCTGGCTTCCCATAAAGAAGGACATACAAATTGTATTAAGTCTGATGCTAAGTCTAGTTTCTGAAACTAAAATCTGATTCCACACTCATAACAAATTACAAGTTTATCTTGTAGGTGCAGAACAGAGACAAGACAGGATCAAACATTCTGCCCCATGCCCAGGGACAGCTACCTAACTGATTCCTCGTTCACTCTTTTCTCGTCTGACATTTGCCTTATTTTAGGTCAAATGTAGATTTTCTTGTTTTTTGTAAGAATATAACCACTTGTCTCATAATCCACCCCACCCCTGCTTTTTTTTCATTTCTGTATGCTCTACTCCCCCTTTAAATACTGAAACTTCCAAGTTCCCCTTTCGAAAAAACAGCCACAGATTTGTCTGTGGTGTCTGCTTTTCCTGAGTGTATCCTCAGCTTGGGCTTAATAAACTTCCATTGATTTGAGATCTTTCACTCAGTCATATTTTGGGGACAATAGACAGTATTGATCCCCTCCGCATAAGGCGTAGTGGTCTCCTGGGTCAGTGCTTGTGACAGCAAACACTTCATAAATTTATAAATAAAAGAATTCATAGAATATTTTATGGTGGGTAAAGTAAAAAAAAAATTAAGTGGAAAAAGATGTGAATAATATATATATGTGCAACATGCAACTACAGTGATTTTACTGTCTGTTTGTATGTTTGTCATGACACAAAGGATTGGGATGTATTGAGGCTTCGATAGGCCATCCTCACATTAATTAAGTTCAAAGAAAAGAAGATCAGGGGTAAGGGTGGTAGAGGGCTTAGGGATGGCAGTAATATTATTCAACGGAAGGCCAGTTATTGTTTAGCAGATATACTATATATAAATTGCTATAAAAGAGCAGTTAAATGAATTTGGGAGGAGCTATGTTAAATACAGGTTAAAGGTATGCGTCATTTTAGGAATTCCTATTGTTCTTCAACTGACTAAAATATACTGTGACCCTCCAAAAAGTAGAAATGGTATGGAGCTAGAGTAGCTTAAGAAATTTCACTCCAAAGTATGACTTTGGTGTCAAGAATATTTTGAATTAAAGGCCTTTTAAGAGCTGGACATGGTGGCTCATGCTTGTAATCCTAGCACTGTAGTAGCCGAGGTGGGAGGATCATTTGAACTCAGGAGTTAGAGACCAGCCTGAGCAAGAGTGAGATACCATGTCTACTAAAACTAGAAAAAAGCAGGGCATGGTAGTTGGCACCTATAGTCTCAGCTACTCAGGAGGCTGAGGCAGGAGGATCACTTGAGCCTGGAAGTTTGAGGTTGATTTTTTTTTTTTTTTGAGACAGAGCCTCAAGGGGTAGAGTGTCTTGACATCACAGCTCACAACAACCTCCATTTCCTGGGCTTAAGTGATTCTCTTGCCTCAGCCTCTCAAGTAGCCTGCCACAATGCCTGGCTATTTTTTGGTTGTAGTTGTCATTGTTGTTTGGTGGGCCTGGGCTGGATTCAAACCTGCCAGCTCTGGTGTAGGTGGCTGGCACCTTAGTCGCTTGAGCTACAGGCACCAAGCCTGAGGTTGTTTTGAGCTAAACTGAGGCCTGGCACTTCAGCTTGGGCACAGAGTGAGACTCTTATCTCCAAAAAAGTAAATTAAAAAAGAGGGCCCTTCAAGATCAAAAAACATGGGAAGGGGCTTTCCCTCTATTAGCATAAACTGGATTGACCAATCAAGGGAACAATTAACCTCCCTTCCCCTCAGTGTTATCTCAGCATATTGCAGGGAAAATGATCAAGAATGCAACCAGACCTGGCCCAAATCATTTAATTTGCCAAGAGAATAATTTACAAGTCAATCTGTTCCCCTCATCCATCCATCCTCCCAAGTATCTGTTTATCCTCCCT
This sequence comes from Galagoides demidoff, assembly GCA_963574575.1. NCBI lineage: Eukaryota > Metazoa > Chordata > Mammalia > Primates > Galagidae > Galagoides > Galagoides demidoff. The sequence continues at coordinate 5,933 of CAUYQV010132365.1, forward strand.
AGCAATCATTTATTGCCCCTAAACAGAATTACCTATACTGCTCATCTTCTCGTCCCTGTAAAATGCAGGTATAAATAAATATATCTAGATCCCGTTGGGATATGAAGTAATCGCTCTTTGAATCTCCCCATGTGCACAGTAAATAAACCTTTCTTTTATTAATCTGCCTTAATTGTGAGTTGTAAACTTTCCAGGGGAAAGGGGAAGTTTCCCGTCACCCTGCAGAGATATCAGGGAAAAGCTTTCTGACTCTAGAATATCATTTGAGGAATATTCTTTGCAAATCGCTGCAGTAAAGTAATCCTCTCACTGCTATGCCCACGCTTCACTGACTGTGTAGTGGAGAATGGATTTGTTTCCCCACAGCATTCTGATCCTTCCCATCTGATGACATGTCGTCCTCACACTGGTTTCCTCCCGTTATTTATGGCAAGTGATGAACCTGGTGAAGCTGGAACTACTAATGAGTATGAGCAGCTTTCATCAACCTGAGGCCAAAGCCTTTGCAAAGTGACCCCCCAGAACTCAGAGGTAGTCTATGGCTGGAGCTGTTAGCACTTGCCGTAGAATCGAGTTTGTCTTCATTTTCAGCGTACTTCCTCTGTCTGAAGGAAGAAAATAAAGGGTCACAAAGAGATGAACAGAGGAATGCTATAGAGATATCTTTAAAATGGCATCTCTGTGATTTTTGCCTAACAAATGTAGGCATAATTTAGATATGAACACATTTATGTACTCATCACACGTAACTGGGATTCTTTCCCATACTCTGCTGATTTTCTTTGAAAATAATGAAGTATAACTATTCAGCCACAGAAATTGTCCTGTGGAGTTTAGAAGCTGTAATAAAGACTGAATTGATTAAGACCATAGGGCTGAGAATTATGTAGCCTTTTACCCTCACTTTTTCTAAGCTCCTAGGTAGTCTTTTATTTTGCAGTAATAGCAACTCCAACCACAGGAGCAGAATTCAAATGAAGTCTGCATGCCAAAAGAAATAGAATTTCGCATTTATGTTCTGTTTCTACTTCCACTTGGAAGGTATCTTTTCCCCCAAGAAACATATAAAAGTAGCATTCTATTTTGGGCCAGAACCAGAAAATGAAAGACAATGGAGAAAAAAATATTAGCTCAGCTTTTCCAGACTTGAAATAATGTGTGATTTTTGCTACCTCTCCAACTTTTGACACTAGGTCTGGTAGAATGCTTAATTCATTCAGCTGGTGAATTGCCTTTCCTTTGTGGGAATATTAATGGCAAACTAAAATTTCTCCATATGAGAAGGGAAAAACATTTAAATGCAGCAGAGCTGGGAGCAGACTGGTAAATAAAATCATTCCATCTCTACCCCATTAATTCCCCCTTTCACCGTTCGGAGGTCCTATGGACTGAAACAGTACATTATGTAAACAGTACCTTCAGGTAATTCACTGCAACCTAATTAAAATTGATGTTGTCATCTGGCATTTCCTTGCTCAATTTGTCTAACTCCCTGCAAATGGCATAACAGGGCTCTTCGTTATGATTTTTTCCTTCTTTAAGAAATTGCCCATGATTTCCTTAAGGTGCTACAGAAAACTATTTGGGCAACTGGAAGAAAACTTAGGGGTCACCAAGTTCACTGCAGGGATTTCTTTGGCAAGTTATCTAAGTGGTCTATTTGAATGAATCCACTGTGACAGGCAAGTCAGTACCCCCCAGACTTTCCATTCCATAATTATACAGTATGAATGAATTTAAAAATTTTTCTTACATTCTTGCAAAAGGTATGTGCCAATTTCATACTATGAACCTTGAAAATAAGGCTGGGTATAAGCAATAAGATCCTCTCTCTCAGTGGAGCTCACAGACCAGAAGGGAGGCAGATATCAATCAATGATTAACAATAACACATGAGGAAGGCATCAAGACAAAGTAACCAATGCTTATAGCTTTGGGGCCAGGAAGGCCACTTTCCCTGAAGAAATGAAATGGAGGCACCTTCAGAAAGATGGTGAAGAAAGATGGGGTTGAAGAGGGCACCAAACTAAGGGAGAGGGATATGCCGTAGAGATCAGCTAATAAACAGAGCTGGACATTTGCTCTTTTATGCTTTGGCCCAAGTTTTGTCCTTAGATTTACATAGTTAAAGATCATTTTCCCCTCATACAAGACTATTAATACAATTCTGCTGTCTACTATCTTCATTTCTTTTGTGTTTCTTTAGAAAACAATGATTTAAAAATAAAAGCTACTATGTCTTGAACCTTTACGTTGTACCATGCCCTTTGAGTTCTCACCAAACTTTTCATTTTACTGACTTCTGAAAGAAACTAGGCAATCACTGAGCTAGGATTCAAGATCTGAGACAATTATCATATTTTAACCACTTTGCTGGGGTTCCTTCATGTTCAGATCTAAAAACCATTTCATCAGAATGATGGGGTAGGGGGTGTTTTGTTAAAAAGACAGATTCCCAGACCTCCCCCCAGCTGTTTTGAGTCTGAGACTATGTTCTGGGAATTTGCATTTTATTTTAACAGGTTCCCCAGGTGTTTCCCATGCATTTAAAAAATCACTGAACTTTCATCCTACTTTCCTACAGTTTGTGAGAGAGAGAGAAAGAGAGAGACCACTGATGCATTTGCTGAACTCTTTCTCCACCTTCTTGGATTGTTCTTCTAGAGATTTGACAAAATACTGCAATTCAGACAGGCTATGATTTTCAAACTGCAAATAATTTAGCCTCACACTTTGGCAAGATATCTAGGAAGGGGCTCAGAGAGTTGCTTACTCAGGCTTCAGCCAAGCTGTGAAAAGTAAGGCTTTTTCAGAGGAAGTGAGAAAAGACAGAAACCTAAAAAAACAAACAACGTGAGGCCAGTGTTCCAAAGGTCCCTGGCAAAATCTATAGCCCACCTCAAAGCGAGCTAAACAAACACATCACTAGGCCGTCCAGGAAACTGAAGCAGCAGATGCCTGGAAGGGGGATGTGTATTTTCAACCTGGTTTGAAAAACCCTGGGGAGTGATGATACAGAATCAGTCATAAAGTTCAGATAAAAACAACAAGGGGTGTTTGCAACAGGCCTTGTCCCCAGGATAGACATGGGGGTGCTCCAGTCAAGTGCTTTGGAGCAAGTTCAGGGTAGAAGGGAGACCTGTGTCCTGATCGCACTTAAAGTGATAAGCCTTAGTTTCTCACCATAGAATTACCTGATGCCATTTAACAAAGGAATGGCAGTGGAGACCCAGTGGTTAGGACCAAAGCTTTAGAGCCTTTGAATAGTGAGAAGACTGCAGCGCTGTCCATTCCCATCACACATGTAAAGCAGTGTTTTTCCTTTTTTATCTCATGGCACACTTGAACATATAGTTAAATTTCCCTGGCACACTTAAATTATTTGATCAAAAGAAAAGAGAATAAAAAGAAAAAGAATATACTTACTGTGCTTTAAACTTCTTTCAAAAATAATTTAATTAATGATCTTTAAACTTTTTCATGGCACATGGGTTGAAAATCACTGATGTAAAGTAAAAATAATGTCAATTCAAAATATGGACAAAGGCACTGCAGCAACATTCCAACTTTCCTCTAAGACTAATTCAGTATTTTTGTTTATTTTTTTTGAAAATGGTAAAATATCAATTTTTGGTTAAAAAAAAGAAAATGAGTTTTTGGGCTTTGCTGGGGCTCACCACATAAACTTAATTCAGTAAGACAGTGTCCAGGAAATGCTCAGCAAACTCCCTGGCACACTCACCCAGTGCTAGTTATTATCATTTTTAACAAGAAGAATACAGGTTAGGCATAAAGTTCACAAGTAATTTATAATAGTTTAAGATAGTAAATTGCACATGAACTTTAGACACTCGCTCTATCAGTGGTTCTCAACCTTCCTAATGCCTCCTAATGCCGTGACCCTTTAATACAGTTCCTCATGTTGTGTTGACCCCCAACCATAAAATTATTTCGTTGCTACTTCATAACTGCAATTATGAATCGTAATGTAAATAGCTGATATGCAGGATGTATTTTCCATGTTACAAAGGGGCCATGACCCACAGGTTGAGAACCGCTGGTCTATATGCTAGCAATCCCATTTACTGCTATGTCTTTTGCTTTGAAGGGATGCTAGTTTTCTCTCCCTTCTGTGGGTGCATTTTTGCTAATATTTTACTATTTGACATTGTTTGAACTTAGCTCTGCAGAAGGGGGAAGTTGCCCCCAGCCCTCTTCATCAGAATCAGAGTCCACTCCTCTGGCCCGGTTTCCCATCAAGCCCTTTTCCCCTATACTTTGTCACATTATGACATTTAATTAGTTATCATTTTTGCTTGCTTTTAATTAAGGAAGCACTGTTTGCACTCATCTTGGCATCATCCACTGAATGCCACCTAAACTCTTGACATTTATTTAGGAAATCACATCTTGCAGAGTTTTTATAGCATGAATATTTGATGATTAAAGTAATTCAAAGCACTCTGCAAACAGAGGTGCATACCTCTTCTTTATAAGATAGGACTAGTCAGGTCAACCTTCAATTTGCTGGGACTCTCTCATATTGAAATTTCAAACTGCATTTTGGATTTACTTTGTCAGTAATGAATGGAAAAAATTTAGGATATTTTAAAGCAACCATACATAATTTTGTTGTGCTTTGAGAAATTATAATTATTTTCCCCCAGATTTTTCTTTTGCTACCAGCAATTGTTAAACATTGCAGTTGTCATAGTAACATCTAATTACTATTACAAGTACATTTTTCCAGATCTAGATCTGAGTACATGCAAAATATTCTCTTGGAGGGGGGCAGGTGAAAGCAACGGCACATACTCTTAGCCATTATTGTTAAAAGATTGCATACAGATCATTGAATTCTACTCATGACATCAAGGATGCTTGTTTTTATGAAAAACTGGCTTTACAGCAGGAAAACTAAACTGGCCCTTTCCTGATGATGCCTAATGATTCATGGTTATTAGAGAACTCTTTCACAGAACAAAAAAGATTTGATTCATTGGCGGAGTTTTCATTTCACTGCATCTCTTAGGATCTCTGTGGGGGTCGGGGATTTAGGTCTTGAGATTATGTTTGGACTACAAGTTGTTCCAATGAGGGACCCCTCCCCCCCAACAATTGCTGCTGAGGGCAATTGTAGAACTGGTAAAGTAGCAACAGTGTGAGTGGAGGGAAGACAGCACAGTCCGTGGAAAGACCAGGCCACAGAAGATCTCAGTGCATAGTGACAGGGCAGAGATGCCCCTAGAATAAAAGGAAGCACAACCATAGAGAAGGATGGAAATTGCAGTGACCAAGATGCACATGGTGTGGCTTAAACTTTCTGAAATTATATAGGTATATTCTCTACCTTGGGATAGAAAGGTTTTCTGTCCTCGGAAGCATCTAATTGAGGGCTGTTAGAGGATTCTCTCCTGCACACAATTGCTCTTCTCTCATTCTTTCCTTTAGATCTAGACCTAGGGAATCACTTTTTGGTACTCTTAAGGCAGATCATACTTTAATAAACTTATACTGCTCACTTACCATGTTCTAAGCCCTGGGCTGGAGTGATAAATTCCCTTTCTCCTGAGTTCTATGGATGCCATCCATCAGATCAGTGTTAAGGTATAAGGAGAACACTGTATTCTAAGGTGTATCTCCAGTTCAGCAACTTTACAATATTGTGGGGAAAAGGTTTACCTTATAATAAGGTTCTTGTGGGATTAACTTCAAGATAGTTATACTAAGAATATGGCTTTAAATTAGACGGCCTTATGTTTAAATCTGTGCTCTGCCATGGATGAGTGAACTTGAATAAGTTATTTAACCTTCCTGTGCTTCAAATTTCTTATCTTTGTATTGGAAAGATGGGAACTCCTTCACAATTTTTTTTGAGAGACTGAAAATTATGTTCATAATAAATATCATCAATATCATCTTTTTTCTAAAGTCTGGGCTAGAGATTCAAAATGTGGTGGTTGTCACCGTACAGGGACTAAGTAAAGGAGCACATGATAATTAAGAATTTGGAATTTTATACCTGGGGTTGAATCTCGGTTCTGCTACTTCCTAGCTGAGTTACCTTGGGCTTACTTAACCATTAAGGACTTCAGTTTCCTTATTGGTAAACAGGAATAACAATAGCACTGATCTCTAAGATTTTTTTTTAATCTTTATATTAAATTAATTACAGTTTCGGGGGGGGACAAAGGATAAAAATTAAAAAATTAGTTAATTAATGTAAGCATTAAATTAAGCCCTATAAAATTAGTTTAATGCTTGGAATATGGTAAATATCCAATAAATAAGATCCTGTTTTTTGAAGCATAAGCATAATTGTTACTAATTTTTCTTACTATTATTATACTATGCTTACTTTTAAAAAATGTTTACTGTGGTAAAATGAATGTAGCATAAAACTTACCATTTAAAGTATATTTGCGAGGGGGCGGAGCCAAGATGGCGGACTGCAGACAGCTTTTTACAGAAGCTCCTGTCCAGAAGGAGGCTGAAAGGACAGAAGTTTAGCTAATTAGCTGATGGTTTGGAGCAAAGCCAAAAGAGAAGATTGAGGAGCACACTTCAACCTTCCTGAGGCGAGCTGCGACCCCAAAAAAGACAACCAAAAGGTACAGAATCCACCACCAAGCGGACAGGAGTCCCCTCCCCCACAACAAGGGCTCGCAGTTTACCCCATGCAAACAAGCGAGCAGAGTTCAAACTTCCCTCCACTCTATCCCACGGGAGAAACCCCCTAAAAACTGGACCTCCTACCCCTGCTGGCGTGCTACTGCACCCTACCGCCAGGCACAAAACTGGAAAACTGTATAAATCTGTATATATTCCCCACTTGCAACATTGAACTCTGAGTCCCCACCCACCCACTCC